>APFE031197902.1:0-72421 GCA_000404065.3 Pinus taeda
TCCTTTTATATATATATATAGTATATTATACATATATCTTATATATATTATATATATATATATATCCAATAACTATATAATATATATATAAATTTTAATTATATTTATAAACATTTCCTTTAATTATTATAAAGTCAAAATTATAATGGGTAAGTTAGAAAAACATAATTATGGATTAACTTCCCAAATCGATTTTGTTCTTTATTAAAAACCTTGTTAAATCCTTAAGGTGCTTATTAGTTTTATATCAAATGTACAAAATATATTTAAAAATATTTTCCACTAAAGTGCATAAAAGGTAATATGGTTAACGTAAGGTTTTCCTTGCTTGGGTCAAGAACTACTCATTATGTTAAATTGACCACATTGAGATTTTGCCTCAAACCCTAGCTTTTCCATAGCCTAAATTTCCCTGATCGATCATTTCCCAAGAGGATGCTTTCCTCCTAGTCTGTTTCTATTGTACATTACTTCCATCATTGCCTCCGTGTCCTCACAAATTAGAATTATGATGCCACTACAATCCTATATCATTAAATCCTTGCAAGAAATTTCCAATGTGCTGGTCCATGCATCATAATTGAGATATATAGTCCTAAGACTTGTAGAGTGAGGGATTATCAATTAGTTTATAGGAATATGGCCTTCTCCTTGCACATTAGTAGCCTTGGTTGAAAAAATGGATTAAAGCTAAACTCTCTCTTTCCTTCTATGGCAAAGTATTCTTCATCTTTTTGTTTCAAGAAAAGGGAGACAAGTACCTGTTATTCAAGATTTTTATTTGCTTCATGGGTGCTAAAGAGATATTTTTAAATAGATGAAATCTAGACTTTAACCCTAAAAGCTATATTCCTTTACTTATCCCTATCTAGATAAAACGTCCCCACCTCTCTCTCCACTAATAGAATGAAGACAACCTTAGGAATAATTAAAAATTCTTTAGAAAATACATAGATCAAGCAAAGCCAAACATATATGGAATGTTTGCTTCTGCCACAATATGTGTTGAGTTTTACTTGGAGAATGGAATTATAAAGGATAGACAAATCTCCCTACATAATTGGAAGTTTGTTCAACTAATTGATTATAACAAAATTAATTTTAAGTGCAAAACATTTCATGAAAACAACCATTTCACAAGATACTATGTAGAAAAAACCACATAGGAGAAACAAGCATAACATGGATATCAATGGTATAAACACAAAAGGATGTATGAAAATGAAAGGAAAGAAGCCATCCCCAACTATTTTGCCTCTTAGGACTCATTTTCTTCAAAGAGAAACCCACCTAAAAAACCCTCATTCGAAAAATAAATAAATTCCCCATTATACCCACACAAACAAGCACAAAGTTCTATCCTAGGTGGAAACCCTAGATAACCGTTAGGATTCATTTAAGAATGGTAAAAAAATGGGAGAAATTCCTTCACTAAAAGAGGCCCCCTATCACTCTGTCAAGATAATACTCTCACCCTAACATGATGAACGTCCATTTGTCCAAAACCATAAGGATGTTTGGATCTAGTTTTCCCCTAACTTTCCCTAGAACTAAGTCAACGAAAGAAAAATTAGATGAAAAAGTGATAATATAATCAATGGTTGAGAGAAGCTCTAAAAATTTAGGAAGGAAAATGAACAAGGACAAATGTCAATAATAGGGAAATAGAGATAAAGTAATTGGAACCCAACAAACCATAGAAGGTCTTTACAATTAAAGAATTAGAAGTTCCAAAAATAAAAGTGGTTCTATTGCGCCATCAAAGGGAGCCTTTAAAAAGGTAAGTAGGTAATGAATATAATCTCTTGGAATTGCATAGGTTTGGGTAGCAAATAAAAATATATGTTTACTAAGAACTTAATCAAGATAGAGAAACAACAAATCATTTTTCTTTAGGAGACAAGCTGGAGGAAGATACCAGCATTAACCAAAGCAAGATAATATGGAGATGAGGCAAACAAAAGTATTTAGTTCAAGACAAACATTGGGAATATTATGCACAATATGGTCCTCATCTCACTTTCGTCTCATCTAGGAAATATTATGTTCACACCAAATAGTTATAGGGCTTTTTCACAACACTTCTAGTGAAATTTGCAATTTCATCAAGTTATATTTGCCTAATGCATGCCTTGACAAATTATCCCATTGGCCCTTATTTTCAAATTTGAAACATACTATCTAGGAGTTTAATAGTATTTTTATAGGGGATTTAAATACAACCTTGCATCATTGGGTAGAAAAAAATATAAATAAATAAATAAATTGGCTCAAATGATGGAAACCCCTTCAAAGAAAAATAGCATTGTAATACTTTCATTCCCTAGTCGATCTACTGGATCTAACTCCTAATAATGGTAAATATACCTAGTCCAATATCTTGGCTTGACTTAACTAATTTTTAATCAATAGCTCACTCCTACAGGAAAGCACCTCTCCCTTATCATAAATCCTGTCATGGGAAAGCTTTGGCGACCATCAAATAGCCCTAACCATGTTAGGTCCCTATACTACTAGTGTAGCCCATTATTCTTATTAGTACAACCCCCTTAGTATATTGTTGTGCTCATGTAGTCCCAATATTGTTATTATTGTGCCCCATAGAAGCCCACTATTGTTATTATTGTGCCATTATATTATTTTTGTTATGTTAGCTCGGATTATATTATGAACCCTTAGACTCCTATATATAGAAAGGAGGTCTTGTCATTTGTATCATCTAAGAATTGTTCATTTGTGTAATATAAAGGAGGTTGCCCCTGGAAGAAGCTTATTTGTAAGGTGTTCATCTATAATTTCTATCTTTTTGTGAGTTGGTTTCATAACATTTGGTATCAAAGCTTTGGATTCTAGGGTTTTAGTGCTCCAAACAGGTCATCGTGGAATTTTTGCTATAACTTTTTCGCTACAAAGTTTCAGAAGCTAAAAACAAAATCCATTTGAGAAGAATTCAGTTCGAATCGTGTGTCCAAATTTGAGATCTTGTATCACTATATTTTTGGAGATATCACTAGAGGAAGTTAGGGTTTTTGGAAGCTCTAGAATTTCATCTCAAACAGGTCATTGTGAACATTTCACTATAATATTTGTTCTACAAAGTTTCAGACTCTAAAATTAAAACCCATTTGAATCGAAATCATAGTAAGCTTGGGTTTGAATTTTAGATCCTTTTTAGCTATATTTTCGGACATATAATCTGAGAAAGTTAGGGCTTTTACAGACTCCCAAATTACATCTTAAACAAGTGACCTTGGGAAAATCGTCACAACTTTCTCTTTTAGCATCAGATGGAAATTTTGTCAGAAGTTACAGAAAGAGTATGGAATATAGCTTCTTTTTTATATTTTTCATATCCGAAGGTCAAAAATGTGACACGCGGCACTTCATACAACTTTGTCTTCTGAAGGTATATAATTAGGTCATCTTAGGAGATTGTGCATAACTCTTTCTTGGAGAATCCAATTTCGATCAGACTAGTGGCATTGGAAAGGGGACATAGAGGGCTACTATACGTCGCAATTTTAGAACTAGAAAATCTGAAATTACAAAGTTACAGTCATTTCAAGATCTAGCTCCTAAAATCAAGAAAAGTCAATATGAGGAAGTTTGATGGCAAGGATCTGATAAATTGGATACTACAGGTGGAGCAATATTTTGATCTACATGAAGTTCAACTATTACAAAAGGTACATATTGCATCTTCATATTTAGAACGGGATCAATTTTTATGGTATAAAGGGTTGTGTTCTCGTAAATCACTTGTCACTTGGTCAATTTCACGGAAGAAATGATAGCACATTATGAGGATACAAAGAGTAACACCTTCTTTAGCCAATTGATAAATCTCAAACAAAAGGGTTCAATGCCAAATCACATCGAAGATTTCAAAAAATTGAATATAAGGGTAAATGATATTCCATAGAAGAAAAGGATTGATGTCTTCATAGGGACTTTAAAGGATAAGATTCAAAATGAGGTTCATCTTTGGGAACTTGATTCATTCGAGAAGACATATAGGTTGGCAAGAAAAATTGAAAGCGAAATTATGGAAATAAGGAATCCCACCACTCATGACTATAATTATGGAAGTGTTTTTCTCCTAGCCTTCCACAACCTACAAGGTTTACATGGCAACAATTGGAAGAAAAAAGAGAAAAAGGGCTTTGTTACAATTGGTGATAGAAAATACACTAAAGGTCATAAGTGTGCTGAGAAGAAATTATTTTACATAGATTATGAAGAAGAGGAAGAAAAGGATTAAGAAACATCAAAAGAAGAGGATATACAGCAGGAACCAACCTTGGAGAAAGAAGAAATGAATCTGACCATATATTGTAAAGAATTGGAAATAATTACCACTCCTCAAACTCTCAAGATAGAAGGACATATCAGGAAGAAAAATGTTCAAGAAGTGAAAGATCACATCGAGAAAGAAGAAATTAATCCTAGCATATCTTGTAATGCATTGGCCGGAATTACCACTCCTCAAACTATCAAGATAGAAGGACATATCAAGAAGAAAAATGTTCAAGAAGTGAAAGATCACATCGAGCATCAAGAAATTAATCCAACCATATCTTGTAATGCATTGGAAGAAATTACCACTCAAACTCTCAAGATATAAGGACATATCGAGAAGAAAAAGGTTCAAGCAGTGAAAGATCAGATCAAGCATCAACAACAAGTTCTCCAACTTTTAAAGGATAATGCCACTTTGTTGTAGAATCGAATGAAACAAGAGGCATTTCAAAATTGTAGTGAAAGAAGTTTTGATGTAGGCGATTGGGTAATTTTACAACTACATCTAAAGCAAGATATTGATGAGAAGGAAACATTGACAATACTACATACACTTAAGAAATGGCGACCTTACCTAATGGGAAGACACTTCAAGCTAAAACTAGATCATGATAGTCTAAAATACTTTTTAGAAGAAAGATTATCTTTAGAAGAAAAGAAAAAATGGGTCACAAATATGTTGGGTTATGATTTTGAAATCATCTACAAAAAGAGGAAGCCAAATGTTGTTGCGGATGCACTCTCAAGAAGGGATGAGGATGTGGAAGCATTGTTTTGCATTATTTCTATTATCCAACCATATTAGATAAATGAAGCAAGGGATGAATGGAAGAAGGATGAAGAAGTGTCGCCACACATTCAAAAGTTGCAGAAGATCCCAGTTCAAACAATATTTCTAGAACTTGACGAGGAAGGAAAAATCATATTGGAACTTGGAGCAATCACAGAAATAATAACCCAACAGCTATGAAATCAATCAATTTCAGAGTATCTCATCAAGTGGAAGAGCTTACCCACTAAAGATTCCATATGGGAGGACAAGCATTTTATATAGAAGCACCAAGAACTACTCAAGTTTTGAGGACAACACTTTTTGAAGGAGAGAGGCATGTTAGGTCCCTATACTGCTAGTGTAACCCCTTATTTTTATTAGTACAACCCCCTTATTATATCGTTGTGCCCATGTAGTACCCATATTGTTATTATTGTGCCCCATAGAATCCCACTATTGTTATTATTCCGCCCTTACATTATTATTGTTATGTCGACTTTGATTATATTATGACCCCTTAGACTCTTATATATATAAAGGAGGTCTTGTCATTTGTATCATCTATGAATTGTTCATTTGTGTATTGAAGGAGGTTGCCCCCTCGCAGAGGCTTATTTCTAAGGAATTCATCTATCTTTTCTATATTTTTGTGAGCTGGTTTCATTCACCCTCCATGAGAATTATAACCCTCTTTACTTCTAATATAACCTTATTTGGAATCAAGATTTGCAATTTTTACTAATTATATCAAATTCATGGGATTAGTTGACTGATGGCTTCACAATCTACATTTGGGAATAAAAGATTAATAAGTTCAAATAATAACTCAAAATCTAGTTCAATTCAAAAATTATAAAAAAAAAATATCCCATTCTCTCTCTCAAGCAGTAGCTGGGGGGAATTCAAGGGAATATCTATCAAGTCCTTATATCCTCTACCCCCTTATGCAGGGAAAATTGATATTTCAAAACCATCAAAAGGAACTAAGAAATGGAGTGGAAATTTTGTGACTCAAATGTTGAAGTGTATGGAATATCAATCTATATGGCTAAAGGTAGTAGATTGAAACACTTTGCTTTTTCACAAGTAGGCCAAGTACTAAATGTATATATACAATGTAAGTAAAATAAATTTAGATGGAGGAGAAATTTTAGAACTTATTCCCTGATTAGGTAGACATCTTTGACACAATATTTAACTTTATAATTGAAACAATCAACAACAAATGTGAAAGATAGAGATCACATGCTAGAACATATTCCTCAAGTAGTCACTTAGGAGAAAAATGATAAGGTTATAGTTAAAATCAAGGGAAATGATGGGAAGATATTAGTTTTTTTGGCAAAGATAAAGATGTGTGGCTTAAAATTTTCTTAACCTCTTTACATAAATCATGATAAAAAATCATAAATATAGAACTCATCCAATTGATCTTATATATCCATTAATATTTCATGATGAGAGAAGAGATAAATGTGACCTTCTTAGCATTGGTTCCAGAAGAATTTAACACTTACCCTTTTAGGATATTTTTCCCTATATATCCTTGTACTGTATTGTATAAAGTCATCAGAAAAATCATATCAAATAGGATAAATCATCTTCTCTAAATATTATTCTCAGAACACCTTGGGGGATGTGTCTAAAAAAGGTAAATTATGGACAATATTATTTTTTTCCAAGAGGAAATACACTTAAGTATATAAAGAGGTCAAAAGGTAATGATAATCAAGTTGTACATGGACATTTCCCTTAACCATGTATACCATAGTTTATATTGCACATAGTGTTTTCATTAATGACAACAAGTTTCATTGATGTCAATGGGATGCCTAACGAAGCAATAGTGTCATTCATGAATTAGTATGCTATCTTGATCTCTTGCATGTCTTCATCAAGTGAAGTCAAGTAGGCTTAAATTTTATTGACATTTTGTCAAAATTATGATATCCTAAAGAGTTTATGGATGGCATGGTTGGATAGTCCTCTTTGAGGCCTTTCCAATGGTATATCAGACTCTGAGAAATTCCTCTTAAATAAGAAGTTATTGTCATTTGAATATCAACATTAGAAATGATCTAAGTTATGGGGAAAACTCCATAAACACAAAATCCATTAAAAATGTCACATGTTTTCGAGAAAATCTATGTTCTTGGATAGATTGATGGTAGATAATGGAATAACTTGCATGAACTTTAGCAACACTAAAATTCAAACATGTTTACTTAGATATGACAGATACAATGATCATATGAAGAATTAACAATAGAGGATATGTCAACTTGTCCAAATTTTATCCACAGTTGGCCCTCCGTGATACCCTAGAATCGTAGTGAGAAGTGAAAATATTTTGTTGCAAATGATGTGGCAATGATGTAGGCCACTTACACAGTTAGTTGCGATGTGGTAGCTCATACACAGTGAATTTTTAGGAGATGAAATAGCAGTAAAGATGACGTGTCTTGACAAATCATCAAGTTGACAAAGAAATACCAAGAACTACCACATGGAAAGTACAAATGACACTTTTCGACTTCTCAAATGCCAAAAAATGTGTCTCACTTGGCACCCCTCACAGGTTTCCATGTGGCATGGTGACAACATGGTGATCTGAGCATGTTAATGATCATTGGCCCTTGAGGACAAAATCATGAGGTATGGGAATATGGTTAGCATCCGCAACATTGAGAACCTTAAAATAGGGACATGACCATATGCCATGGTCATATTGTGGAGGGGATAATCCCTAGTCTATTCTCATATGGTTGGTGGTCAATTCCATTCACATTTGAGAGCAGTTATATTGGAACATTGGTTAGCCCAAAGGTGGGCCATCATGAGCCTCATGTCCACATGAACAATATATATAAACCACATTGTGACTCGGATGAAGATACATTCAGACAATGATCATATAGCTTTCTCACAAGTCTGCATTTGATCTTTGTGCTTGTGGTGGATCTATGAAGTAATTACATGACGCTTAGTTAATGCTTTCAACCCTCACAAGAATATATTTTTGATATATATATAATGTGGTTTTGAGTTACTACTCCTACAAGCTACACTAGGTTGAAATCCATACATGTTGTGGTTTAATCCTTGTAGAATTCAACATTTTGTATACATGTACATGGGCTCTAACAGTAAATGACTCGTTGATCAGGTGAATTGGTTGTATGGGCTGGTTTTGTCTTTAAATTCCGTGGGTTTGAGTCTATTAAGACTTGGTTAATTTTTTTATATGGAGTTATTAACTTGCATGTATTAACCAACTTATAGGAAAACTAGATGTTTTGTAGAACCTATATTTTGGCATTTTGTATAATACACCCACATTCTGCCATTCTATTGAATTATTAATCTTTTATATAGTTTTATATGATTTTTTGTGGTTTTTGAGCTCATTTTGAAGCCAAAGTAGATTCATGAAGAAGAATTATGATTAGGATTAAATTGTGAACATTTCTAAATGAATGAAAATCCTTGATGATATATTTTTGATGTCCAAAATTGGTTCTATTTATTGGGGGGGATTATGTGCAAGTTCTAGTAAAAGTTGTGTATATAGCCAGAACGGGTTCTAGAAAGAGTTTTATGAGATCATATTAACAAAAAGGTTGTAACATAATGTTTAAAGAGTATGAAATCATTGGTTATAGGTGGATGAACATGATATTGATAGGAATATAACAACATTTTGACAACAACACATGATCCATTTTGAAGACCTATATTGTTTGAAGAGCGTGTGGATCCATTTTGAAATATTTTGAAAAGTGGTACACATGAAGTTTAGGAAGGAGGTGGGTAACTCCACTGAGTTTGCTTCCTCAATCAGGTTGTGTCTCACAAAAAGTCTAATCTTGTACATTTTTGAGGTTGGTGCCTCAATTAGGTTTTATCCTATTGCAAGTAGTTGCTTGAAAATATTGGGGGTGGGTGCCTCCAACAGGTTGATGCTTGCAAATCTATGTAAATAAGTTGAAGAAGAATAAGAATTTTTTTTTTTTTTTTTTTGATGGAATGGTTTCCACGTAAAAGCTTGTGTCCTCTTGTGTTCATTTGATGACGGCTTGTTCATTCATGGTTTCATATACATTTTTGTATGGATATTTATTGATGAAATGATACATTTTCCATTACACTAAACCACTCGCCTCGCCCCCCACACCTCTTAGTGTGATCTTTGTACTAATAAGTGGTATCAATGCAGCTGCCCTTGGGAACAATTAACTTCTAGAATGTAGATCATGACCAATAAAGGGAAGAGTAAGAAGAAGCTATCTTAGAAGAGGAAGGGTTGCAATCATGTGAACAATACATCAGATCCAAAATAAGACACCTTATTCTGTGGAAAATTTTAATTGATAATATTCACAAATGGGCTAATTTTCCATGTTTTTTTTCCAAAAAAGAGATTTGCCCATTTCCATTTTTCCTAAAATTGTTTCGACCAAATTTTATAGGATAAAATTATTTTACATTAAAAATCACCAAAATTTTATAGAGACTATCAGCAAAAAATTATCAAGGTTTTATAAAATCATTACAAATTTGAATGTTTTTATAAAAATATCACCAAACATTTTACAATTTCATATTATGGATTAATGATATTCACCAAGGTTTCTAAACTTTAAAATAAATTTCCATCCTTAAAGTTTTCCTTCCCTTATTCACGATCATGGATGTAAAAAATAGTCAAATATAGGAATCAAGTATTTCATATTACTTCAATTATTTTAATGAAGGTAATTATACTTCAATGTGTCCATGTCCTATTACAAACAATAAAAATTATTTCCCCCATCAAATTGAGGTTAGCTACATGAATGAAGAATCTAAAATAAAAATTAATGAAGTGAAGTTTCAATTAGAAGATGCAAGAAAAGTTGAATTTGCCTTGATGGATTAGTTAGAAAATCATGAAGAGGAACTTATGGTGTTGAGCAAGATAATGTCACAAAAATATATTCAAGATAAGGTTTCCTCCACTCTAGAAGAAAAAAGGAGTCTCATTATTTCGAATAAAGAGAAGAATCATATGTTGAAGAAATATGAAGCCAGGAAGAAAAACAATTATGGAGGCCCATCTAGAAGAAGAAAGAAGGATAAAAGAAATATGGCAAATCAAACTAAGGGAACAAGAAGATCATTGTGAATCTCTACAAAGTGTGAATATCGCGTGAAGAGATAAGCTAGAAAAGGTCAATAATCAGATAATGAATGAAACAAAAGGGAGAGTGGAAATATTGAAAATTAGGGACTATGATGCTACTTCTCTAAATGTACAATTGGAAGAATCCAAAAGGAATGAAGATGTCATATTCAATCAGCTGAAAGAAAATATGAAATACTATGAAGAGAAGAATCACAAGCTTATATAAGAAGAAAAATAAGCTGGTTTCTTAAATATTGAGGTAAAATAATAAATAAAGAGAGAAGAAATTTTGACAAGTCATCTTAAGGAAAGATTTGAGGACTTGAAAAAAGTTGAAGCATAATTTGGTCAAGAAGAAAGAAAAATTGAAGAAATCCTCGCCTTAAAATATCAACTTGATGAAGAAAAAAGAATGGAAAAGGTAATGAAGATCCAAATGATGAATAATTAAGAAGAATGCGAGCAGATTGAAGAAAAAGTTGGTTCATTGATGCCTGAAGTTGACAATCTCAGTAAGAATTTGAAAATTTTGTAAGTATTGGATGACATTTTTACCCATCAAAGATCTCCATGTGTCAAATAGGTCTTGGTTATATAGGAACATCTCCTTGCAAAGAAGACTCAAGCTCCAAGTCTGCAAAGATTAAATTTGAAGAAAAGTTTGAAGGCAAAGTTGGCATTATTCAAAAGCCAAATCATAGTGAAATTAAAAAGAAGATTGAAAGTATTTGTACTGTAGGAAGCCATGTTGATGTTCTCAAGAAGCCCCATCATAGAGAAGACAACAATGCAATGAAGGAAAAGCATAAAAAAAGTATAGAACTTCCTCCAAGGAATAGTATGTTTAGAATATCTTCAAGAGAACCTTACTCATCCAGGTATCAAAGTATATCTCTTGCTTATTTCTTTTCATGTACAGATTTTAGGCATAAAACTAGGTATTGAAAGAATTATGGACAAAAGAATTATAAAATACACTATCAATCCTTTAGAAGCAATTTTATAGGAGAAAAATACATATTATCAATCCTTTAAATTCCACAATATTGGTCACATTTCACAAGAATGCAACATGAAAAGTTTATCTAAGAAAACCAAGGAAGAAAATGTTTCTTCCATGTAAGGAGTAAATCTCAATAGGGCTTGGAGAAGAGAACAGTTTGAGCCAGAAAATGAACACAATGAATTTTCGTTGAGTTCTCAGGGCATTGATATGAGCTTCTAATCATTTTGTGCTCTAAGGAAGAACCCATGATTCTGCTATTGGAATTTTTTCGTAATGAATAAGTTTAGATATTATTTTGTTGAATCCATGACAAGAACATGATTTGAATGAACAAGAAAGACTAGAATGGTCCCTCCCACGATAAAAATTTAAAATCATGTCAAGAATACTTCCAAGGATGTTCCATATATGATTGATGTGAAGATTGAATTCAAAGAGATGAAGAGAATGGAATCCAAGTATGCCAGAAAAAAACAAGATAAAACAAGGTAGGATGATCACTACCAAGGAAGAAGTTATTGATATAATAGATCAGGGTCACCAAGAAAATCATGTTGATCATTTGACATAGTAGTTGAGTATATTTGGAAACTCATATTTGTATAGGTATCATACAAGTCCTTTGGATATGACATCTCATGCTTGATGTTTTCGAGCCTGCTCACAAGAAGTGTATGATGGAAACAATATGACAATAGGTATGTAAAGATCATATGCATAGGAAGAGCAGGTCCATCATTAAAACATGCAATAAAATAGGCAACACTCGATCCAACATATTAGGAATAGAGACTGACACTTGTATCCAATCAATTTTTTTTTTTTTTGGAGATATGAAGGAAGACGTATATTAAGAGAAGGAATCGTATTGATAGAGGGATATTTTTACAACAAAAGGAATGTTTTCAGGGGGTATTTCGTTGATCAAGTCCATAGAAAAGTCAAGAATAGTAGGAGAGCATTGGTAGGAACTTACAAATGAATAAATCAGGAAGCATGGTCTTAGGGCAAACTCCATTTACTATAGGATCAACTCTATAGGAGGATTCAAGAATATTCATGAATAATTGGAAGGAAACCATGTCCATTTGCCACTAATGTCAAAGGGGAAGAGAATACATGCATTGACATATGTTAATAAGGAAGAAATTTGGGAAGAGTAGACATTGAAAATGAAGCCAGTAAAGGATAAATTGGGATAATGAGAAAAAAGGAATAATATTCATAGTGGTCAGGGGGAGTCCCTAGTAACGGGTTAGGGGAGTTTGGTCCATTTCCATCAATTACCATCAATGTCTAGTGGTGTTTCTATCAATAAAAAAGGGGGATATTTTTGTACATAGTGTTTTCATTGATGAAAAAAAGTGTCATTGGTGTCCAAGGGGATTCTTAAGGAAGCAGCAGTGTCATTCATAAATCGATATGATAGCTTGATCTCTTTCATGCCCTCATTAAGTGTATTCAAAGAGGTTTAATTTTTATTGAGTTCTTTTTATTTTTTATTTTTATTTTTTTCTAAGTTGTGATGTTCTAATGATTCCATGGATGGAATGGTTTGATATTCCTCTCTGATACCTTTCGAACAATATATCACACTTTCAACAAGTCCTCCGATGTGAGAAGTTATGGCCATTTGAAGATAAACATTAACAAAGGATATAAACTATGGGGAGAATCCAACAAACTCAAAATCTATTAAACATCACACATGATTTAGAGCATAACTATCTTATTGGAGAGATCGATGGAAGATAGCAGCCCAACCTACATGAACTTTAACAATGATAAAATTGAAGCATCTTTACTCAGATCCAATGGATCCAATTATCATATTAATAATTGAATGATAGAGGATGCGTAAAATTGTTTGAATTTTATTTAGGGCTGACCCTCTATGATATCCCAATATTGTAGTAACATGTGGAAAATTTTGTTTGGTCAAGGGAGATGATATGGCAATGATGTGTGCATCCTGCAAAGTCAACTGGGACATGGCAACATAGACACAAGGAAAATTTTGAGGAGATGATGTGGTAGTAAAGATAATGTGGCTTGACATGTCATAAAGATGGCTTCAGTAGGGTGGCATGTCACCACCAAGGACTATCACATGGTAGGTATAAATGACACTTTTTGAATAGTCAAATTCCCAAAAATGTGTGACATGTGTCACCCTTCACAAGCCACCATGTTGCATGATGAGCTTAGGATGTTGATGACCACTAACTAAGGACTAATTCATGACGTATGGTAATATCATTAACATCCCAAACAATGAGAGCCTTAAAATAGGGGCATGATCATATGGCATGGCCACATTATGAAAGGGTTAATCCCTATAGTCCATTTTCATATCGTAAGCAGTCAATTCCATTGGTGTTTAAGAGTGGTTATATTAGGACACCATTCAACCCCAAGGTCGGACATCATGAGCCCCACATCCACATGAACAATATATATACACGATGTTGTGACTCCAATAAAGATACATTTGAACAATGAATCATATGGATCTATCATAAGTCCAAGTTTGAGCTCTACAATTGTGGTGGATTTGTGAAATCATTACATGATGTTTGGTTGATGTTTGAGCCCTCATAAGGCTATATATATATATATATATATATATAGAGAGAGAGAGAGAGAGAGATATCTGTGTTGTGTGTGTGTGTGTGTGTGTGTGTGTGTGTATTGGAGTTTCAAATAGTACTCGTATGAGCTATGTTGGGTTGACATATATACATGTGGATTTCCCCACATAGACTTCAATGGTTTGTATATATGTATGAGGGTTATGATGGCTAATGAATCACTAATCGGGTGAATTGGTTGTATGGCATGGTTTTCTCCCTGAGCATTGTGGGTTCAACTCTAGTCAAACTTGGTTAAATTATTTTATATGGGGTTATTGGCACACTAGTATTAACCAATATGTAGACTAATTAGACATTTTGTAGCACCTTTAATATGTAATTTTGTTATATAATGTTCCTAGATTGAACCATTCTCTTGAATAATTAATTGTTTATATAGTTTTGAATGCTTTTTGGGGGTTTTTGGGTTGATTTCAGGAAAAAATAAAATTAGATTCCTAAAGAAGGATGATGATAAAGGTTAAGTTTTGAACATTTCTAAAGGAATGAAAATCCTTTATTATATATTTTGGATGTCCAAAATTAATATTATTTGTTTTGGGGGCTTGTGATCAATTTGTTGTAAAATTTGTGTATATGGCCAAAACAAGTTCTAAAAATAGTTTTATGAGACCAAATCAATGAATAGGATGTAGCAATGTATGGATAGGGTATGATAGCATTTGTTATAGGTGATGAATAGGATATGAAAGGTTGATGACATCATTTTGAAAATAGTGGCATGATTAGTTTTGAAGGCTTATATTGTTTGAAGAGAATGTGGATAGAGTTTGAGATACTGTGAAAAGTGCTCCACATGAAGTTGAGGAAGGAGATGGGTGCCTCCAATAATATTAGTTCCTTAATAAAGTTGAAGTGTACAAAAAGTTTACACTTTAACATTCTCAAGGTTGATCCCTCAATCAGTTTATAGCCTATTGCAAGTGGGTGCTTGCACATTTCTGAGGTTGGTGTATTAATCCAATTGTAGCCAATTTCTAGTATTTTCTTTCACATGTTAGGGGTGTGTTCCTCCAATAGTCACTTCGTACAAATATATGTAAATGTATTGATGAAAAAAAAGAAGACTAAAAAGTTGTGGTTTTCTATGGGTTTTCTCCGACGAGGGTTTCCACATAAGAGATGGTGTCCTCTTGTGTGCATGTGATAATGGAATCTTGATGCATGGTTTCATTTATTTTTATGATGAAAATTTTTATGGTACACTTTTGTATGATTGATTTTTTTTTTTTGAAATGACAAGTTTTCCATTACACTAATTCATCCCCCTCTCAGTGTGGTCTTTGGATTCACAATTTCCTCTTTGTATATCTTGTTTAATATGGATTCAACCCTAACATTGTATATATACCTATATTAGATCTCTTTTGATTTCCTCATCGCTACATGTTATATTAATAGGGCTTTTTCAAGGCCACATGAGAACTTGATTAAGTATTTCCTTTGTCTTCTATCTTATTATTCTCATGGATAACTCTCTCACCAGCAAAATAGGCCACACGAGAATGTTTGGTGCCCTCCCAAGTGTGACAACCATTGATGGGTTAAACATATTAATCATTCCCAATTTTCTTATGACACTTTTTTGATGGGAGGAGCCTTGTGAACTATAGTGGCAAGATTTAATGAGGTCTTGAATCAATTTTTAAGGCCTTGCGAGTAACGATAAACAAAAGGGTGTGTCTTACTCACTTGGAATACTAGTAGTAGTAAATAAGTTCAAATTTCTTGAATTCTATAGATTCCAATATAGGAGGATTGGTCCTCATTTCATTATTTATGCATCCCCACTAGTCTAAAGTCTTTCTAGCACCCCTCTTGTTATCTAGTCTTGGAAAAATTGAAATCAAAATTAAAAAAATAGGGAGCTAAATCACTTAACCTAGTAGGATCATTGATTCTCCTAAAAATTATATTATTGACCCTCCCATTATTCCAAATATTATAAACCTTAGCTCTAGTAGGGGTATGAAATATTATTTCTCAAGAGATAAGGAAATTTCTTTGGTAAGATAGCAAAACAAATACAAAAATATATCATGTAATTAATTTGAAAAACCATGAAATCTCAACTAAATCATGGTGGGATAGGTGTGAAAGACCCTTCCCTTATGAATCTCACATTTAAAATGAAGTTTCTATGATTATTAATATTAGATTACTATGACTGGTGGAATAAAAAAATGCATTTTGAGTACTTATCAAGTGAAAGGCATAACTTTTTAGGCTAATTCTCCCATTCCAAAGAAAAACCTTAGAATTCAAAGCTTATGTTAGGAAATATCCCATTTTTACAAGATAATATCAATTAGATTCCCAATAATGGAAGGGATATCAATCCTTGGAGGGACAATATACTAGGAAATAATCTATTTAATATAATTAAGAACTCTCCACTATTAGGACATGGTTTTGGTTGTAGGAAATAATTATCTTGATGACATATTGAATTGGACATTAGATGATCTGTCTCATGGATGGAACTTCGGCTACATACCATAACAAATTACAACACTATCCCCTAACTTCCTCCTACTTTTATATGGTTGCTCCCCTAACTCTCAAATGGCTAAGGATGCCAGGGAATGGGGTCCTTCCATTTGCATTTTATTCTTGGTTATGAGTCATAGATCTTTAAAGATGGTTCTCCATTGTGTTTATGTTTATGGTCTCAATTTGGAATTTACGCAATCTTCACAACAAAGTATTTTTCTTAACTCTCAACCATAAAAATATTATAGTAGTTGAAATCTTAGAAAAAAAGGGTTCTAGGGCCCATCAAGGTGTTTCCTTTGTCACTACAATAATGAAGCAATATTTCCTTTGTCTATAGAATGTGAATACACCAAAAAATTCTAGTGTCACGCCATGCAAGTGCTCCTTCACTAAGAAAAATGGCTAGATTCAACCTTCTAGTAACTCGAAGCCAGACATCACCACTATATTAACTCATTTAGATGTGAAGCTCTATTCAAACTATTATGGATCCCCCCCTCTAAGTATGAGTTTTGGAAGATTTCGTTGACACATAATAACGTATATTTTCGATACATAAAAACCAATCCAAAAATACTTGTGGACACCACTAGAACCTTGCAATTAGAACACATGCATGTTAAAAATCACAAGCTATATAAGGCTCAAATTCTACATTCTAGTGAATAAAGAAGGGTTACCAATTCAACATTGAACAATATCCTACACTTCCATTCCTTAAAAACTAGTAATGGAAATTATTTTTTTTTAAAGAAAAGTTAAAGGAAGGTTTATTATCTTAGGACTCTCTCATCATAAAACTTAATGGGGATTGAAAGAAAAGTCCAAAGGTAACAGGTACGGTTGGGGGGAAGGGGGTAACGGAGTTTAGGAATTGAAGGAATTATCCTATCCAAGATATCATTAATTTAAAGCGTGATTATTAAATGAAACTCCAAAAACATAATTAGACATCCCAACATTGGTTCCACTCCTTTAAATATTAAATTAACTTCCATTTAGAAAGTAATTGTTACAATTCTCTCCATTATTTCTAAGTTTCAATTCATGCATGTTTTCAGGGAGCTAAACTTGTTGGATGATTCATTGTCCAACCAAATTTTCTCATGTTCTAGAATATTAGTAAAGGTAAATGGAACAAGTGGAGGTTTTGATGTTGTGAGTGAAGGGTACAAATGATTTCATGGAGCATGAATTTGAAACATGGAACTTGTAAGTTCTTCACATATACCTGATGGTTGAAATAGGGAAGACTCCCCCCACTAGAGTAAATGTATGGGTACGAAGAAGAGGTGTTGGAGGTGTTGGTAAGATTGGGAAAGGTGTGTGATGGGTGGAATGGGGTGTTAGGAGGTCTAGGAGCACTCAAGAATCAATATCCAAGATAAGAGATGGCTAGATTCGCTTAATGTATTTAGGGGAATTTCAATGAAAAATCATGAAAAACCAGTGAGGGTGATGGTGAAATAAGAGATGGCTATGGTGGATGAAGTGGAAGGTGGCTGTTGGTGATGAAGTCTTGGTCCCCTCTTGAAGTACCTAATATTCTTAAAACATGTGTGTCTTCCAAGAACTATGCAACAAGATACATTTTCATAAACTAGAAAAGCATGAATCAATTGCCTATATTATGCATGAAGGAAGTTGTTGAAGGGAATGAAGGCATGAGTGAGATCTTATTACAGAAGTGGAGTTGGAAAATTATGACAATGAAATGTTCCTTGCAACATGAACCAAATACTGAATCAAATAAAACAAACTCCAAAGGTCATACAAGGACTAGAAATCTATTTTTTTGGGGCTGCTAAAGGGTCCCTTCCTCAGGTCATGGTCCCAGAGGGAAAAAGTGAGGCTGAGACACCTGCTGCCAACCTTTTGGTGATACTCTTTCTCCTTGCTAATATGATACTTGAAAGAAGGAACAAATGGAAGAAAACTATCATAGAACCAATCTAATATATATTGTTGTAATGGAAATGCATCTATTAAGCAAATGAAAAATTAAGCTATGACTCTATACTAACATACATGTATAATAAAGAGGAGCCTTAGCTGCTAGGGTTGGGCCCTAACCCAAGGGCTTTAGCCCTTTGAGCTAACTCAGTGCTGGCTCAAAATAAAACTCATTCTTATTACCAAAACAATGGATTACATAAAAGATTGTCACAAGTCTTGCAGTTCAAACATAGAGTAGACTTTTACAATCAAAAATCTAAGTCATACTAAGGTCCTAGGCCTCTCTACTTATACATCTAAAGTCTCCGACGACTTCATTAAAATTAGGGAGGCTTGACTCCCAAACTTGAGATAAACTAGTGGTTTGTCTTTCACTTGATCAGCTGCCTTCTAGTCCTCATGATTTGGCTATTTGCACTCCAAGCTGATGGAAGAATATTTGAATGGAGGGGTAGTAAATGAGGAGGATTTACTGCCTATAATCCCTCTCCCTTGTCCCATTCAGGTTTTGACCGTGGTCTTTGCCAAAATTCCTTGCTTTTATCCTTTAATCCTACATTAAATTCACATTAGACCACAAAGCAAAATATCCAACTCTAATTCATCTCATAAACAAAATATAATCAAAAGTATGCAATAAGCTATGAGAATAGTTGGTTTGACTAAGCTAGGAGGTGAATTAAGGCCCATATAATTACCCAAATATGACGCTCATAATCACCCCCTACTGAAAGTGATGCTCATCCTCTGAGCAACTTAGTCAATATCCATATCCTTCATGGCTCCGGTGGCCTCTCTGACATCCCATGCCTCTGTTGTGGTCTCCTCTTCTTGTTCATAAAATCCTTCTTTCTTTTTTACCTCTTCCCACTGCCTCTTTTCTTCTTCTTATTTTCTCCCTTCTATCATCCCTAAGAGTAGTGATGGAGTGAGTTTTATGCCTATCCAATTGACCTTCAACCTTTTCATAGATTTCTTATACATAGGTGTCCTATTGAGTGCCTATATCAACCTTTGAGGGGAGTGATATTCTCTTATATTTAACTTGTGTCATGATGTGTTCCATCTCCTTAGGCAAGCATGTATACTATCATCTCCTAGCAACCTAAACATGTCCTCAAAATGTGAAATTGGTTGCTTTTGCACAACAAGATATCTAGGAGCCAACTGAGGATCATTTGCTATCAAATTATGGGTGGTGATGAGGGCCATGGGATTTGATTATTCAGCTCTGATCAATAGAGGTTCAGTTTTCTCTCTGGTCAATATATTTTTCATCTCTGTATCTCTTGACTCCTAATGGTTCATCCATGATGCCAAAGCCATTAATTGTAGATCTCCTATCTTGGAATTAGGATCCCTAACATTCATGTCTATAAGGGCCATATTGTGCAAATAAAACTCAGCCATTTTGGCCCTATCATCTAGTGTACTTTGATCACAAAGATCAATAAACTACCTGTAGTCTTGAAATGGCATGGTTCACCTCTGTTCTAGTGTCTTAATCTAAAACTCCAACCATTGTTCTTTGAGGTAGAAAGCATAGTATTTAGTTGGCTTCCTATATTGGATTGCCTCCAAGGAGAGCTTGGCCATACATGCTAGTTGGTTTTCTCTTTCATGCTAGTTGGTTCTCTCTTTCCTTCTCATAAATAGGTTTCAGTAAATACTTTCCTTTGATTGAACGAATTTTAAAAGAAATGGACTTTCCTTCTTGCACTAAAAACTAACCAATGACATTTCCCTAGGCATCAAATTCCATAATAAAGGTTTTCATGAGGTCTCATATGAGTCTGATGTAGCTAAAACTAGAGCTTGAAACATTTTATTTTTAAGATTTTCAAAGTCCTTAATTAATTTTAGAGTTTACAAAAATGCATCTTTCTTCAACAAAATTAAAATAATACCTTGTCTACTCGAGAAGTCCTTGAAGATTCCTCGAGGTTGTGGTAATTTTCCATTCCTTGATTTCTTTAGTTTTCTTAGGGTCTGGATTAACACCATCATGAGATAGAGTATGACCCAAATACTCCTCTTCCTATACCCAAAGTAATATTTGGATGTTTTCCCACACAATTGTTTCTCCTCCATTAGTTTGAGCACCTTGTCAACATTTTTAGCACGATATTTCCAAGACTTGTTGTAGATTACTATATCATCAAAATATACTGACACAAATTTTCTAAGGGTTTGAAACTGGAATTCATTAAACCTTGAGATGTGGAAGGTGGATTAGTAAGGCCATAGGAAATGACCAAAAATTCATAATCACCTTCATGACTTATGAATGTTGTTTTCATAATATCTTCCATCTTCATTCTAATTTTATAATATCTTGAACCAATATCTGTCTTCATGAAATAAAAATTTTCATGTAGTTCATCCAACAATTCATAAATGATAGCAATGGGAAATTAACCTTTGATATTGAGTTTGTTGAGTTCTCTATAATATTGGTGCATGGACCATGATCCATCCTTTTGTGCACCAATACTACTGGAGAAGAGAAATAACTTTGGCTAGGATGAATTATAGCTGCCTCTAGCATTTTTGAAACCATATATTCAATTTAACTCTTCTGGGGATAATGATACCTATAAGGTATGATGTTTGGAGGAAAAATTCTTGGGATTTAATGAATAGCGTGATCATGATTATGAATAGGAGGGTGATCTTTGGGAGTCCCAAATACCTTCAAGTAATTTTCAAGGAAGCACTAGAGATCTAGATAAATGAATGGCATAGATGTTTCAACATCTAGTCAGCATAATTGTGAAATTATGCCTCATTGTTCCTTCTTCAAAATATTTGTCATTCCATTATAGCTGACTTTATTCCAATCTTTCACTACTATACTCAATTAAATTTCCTCCCCTTCCTACATAAATTTCAAGATTTTTTTTAAAAAATTAAAAGCTATGTTCTTCAATCATTATAACCATTGGACCCCTAAACACAACATAAAAACCACCCATTGGAATGGATGGCATTGGACTATTAAATACATATTCTCCCATGGTTGCACTGATATTATGGTATTTCCCTAAGTAATTTATAGTTCCTCCATTCACAACCATCACTTGACAGTCTAGTGCTAAATATAGAAAGCAATTCAAATCTCTCACTATTTAACAATGAACAAAATTGTTGGTACTACATGAATCAATAAACACTATTAGTTTTTTCTTCTTGATATATATTTGTATATTGAGAGTTTGAGATGTGGTAGTTCATGCTAATGCATTACAAGATATGGTCATATTCATTTCTTCTTTTTCAACCCCTGAAGTTCATTCTTGGTGTATATGTTCTTCTTTTGATGTGTCTTGTTAATTTTCTTGCTCATCTTCATAATATATGTAAAACAATTTCTTCACATTGCTCTTCTAATGTTTAGTGTATTTTCTACCACAATTGTAACAAATCCCTTTTTCTCTTTCTTCCTCCAATTATTGTGATGTCAAGCTTGTAGGTTGTGGGATTCTAGGAGTGATAACACTTCCA
The DNA here is from genome assembly GCA_000404065.3 of Pinus taeda. Classification (NCBI taxonomy): domain Eukaryota; kingdom Viridiplantae; phylum Streptophyta; class Pinopsida; order Pinales; family Pinaceae; genus Pinus; species Pinus taeda. The sequence goes on from APFE031197902.1 coordinate 21,852, forward strand.
TATTTATAGTTGTGAGTGGTAGACCTCCTTGTTGCCATAATTTTTCTTTCAAATTTTCTTGCCACCTTGAATGAATTCTCCAATGACTTATATTGCTAAAGAAAAAACTAATTTTGGATGTTGTATTTCAAATAACGTATGAAGATAATAATAATATTCTCCTCTGGAATATTGGTTACCTTGATATTAAATCTTTGGAAGTCCTCAGTGCGTTTGTTATGAAACCAGTTCAAAAAAGATAGAAAATATAGATCAACACCTTAGAATTCAGCCTCTTCGAGGGGCCAACATCCTTTACATTACACAAATGAACAATTCTTAGATGATTCAAATGAGAAAACCTCCTTTCTATATATACGAGTCTAAGGGGTCACAATATAACCAAGACGACCTAACAATAATAATATAAAGGCACAAAAATAACAATAAAGGGAATTTATGGGGCACAATAATAACAATATGGGGACAATAGGGGTAGAACAATTATAATAAGGGATACAACAACAATAATAATGAGGGAATCACTAGTATGATAGTGAATGAACATGCCCCTCTCATTCAAAAAAGTGTTTTCCTCAATGCTTGAGTAGTTCTAGATGCTTCTGTGTAAAATTCTCATCCTCCAATGTGCAGTCTTCAACGGGTAAGTTCTTCCACTTGATGAGATACTCTAAAATTGATCGATTTCATAGTGGTCAAGTTCTTTTTTCTTTGATTGCTTTAGGTTTCGATATGATTTTTCCTTCCTCATCAAGTTCTAGCAATATTGCTTGAACTGGAAACTTGTCACCTATAACCTTCTTTAAGCATGAAACATGGAAAATTGGGTGCAGTCAGGAAGATATAGGAAGCTCCAATTTTTATGCCATAGTACCTATCTTTTGCAACACCTTGTGTGAACCATAATACCTTGGTGATAATTTATTATCCTTCTTAACTTGCTTGAGGGACATTTGTTTATATGGTTGTAGTCGTAGGAATACCAATCACCTACATCAAAATGTCTTTCACTGCGATGTTGATCTGCATGCTGTTTCATTCTATTCTTCGTGAAGGTGAGGTTATCCTTTAAGAGTTGGAGAACTTGTTGTTGATGCTCGATGTGATATTCCACTGCTTGAACCTTGGAATTTTCTCTTAAATATGATGTGATGGATGGTAGAGATATCCATAAAGAGCCAAAAATGGACTCATTTTTGTTGTAGTATGGAAGGAAGTGTTATACCACCATTCAGTAAGAGGCAACCGTTTGACCCATTGTGTCTATTTGTCAGATACAAAGAAACAAAGATTTCCTTCCAAACATTTGTTTACTATCTCAGTTTTCCCATCAAATTGAGGATAGTAAGATGAGCAATGAGCTAACTGAGTAACAAGAGAAGAAAATAATTATGTCCAAAAATTTCCAGTGAAAATGGATCTTTGTCACTTACATTAATCTTTGGGTTTCCATGTAGCTTTTGAATTGTTTCCACAAATGTAGTAGAAATTGTACTCACTTTAAATGGATGAGATAGTGCACAAAAGTGTGCATACTTGGTGTAGATTTTGACCTCGTATAGAAATTACCTTCATACAAATTCTAAAACACAGAAAATAAACAATTCAATAGAATAACACATAAAACACATATACACAGAGATTTTCCCCTGTATCCCAAAACCGGGACTACCAGCTTGATTTTTCGTTGTATTCCTTTCAATGTTATAATACATATTTATACATGTCGAAGCATCCAATACCATGGACCGAAAACCATCACATCCAATACCATGGACTCAAAACCATCACGTCCAAAAACATGTGCAAAAATCATGCACAAAACCATAGGTGGGTCCGCCCAACCTAACATAGGGTCCAAAACCAAAATTTTTTGAGTGCTACCCCGGACCCCATAAAGTGGGGTTACGGGTACCCCTCAAACCCCATATGACCTCCTCCCTTGTAACCCCTAATTAACTACGTGGGCTAGTCATGGAAAGAATATAACACAACCCAACATTGTCCCACTTGTTTTGTTTCCACATGGGGCCACAAGCAAGCTTAGTCATCTTTCCAGCCTTAAAACGTCCATTGTTTCTCTACACCAAGAGAACTTCTTAGAGCTCACATATTTTGTTAATGCATCTGCAGTTTTCTTCAACGTGTCCACCTTTACCAGCAACACCTTTTGGTCTTCTATCATATCCCTCACAAAGTGATACTGAAAATCAATGTGCTTTGTCTTTGAATGATATGTAGGGTTCTTTGCCAAGAAAATTACACTTTGGCTATCACAATCTATCCTTATAGCTTCTAGTACTAACCCCATACTTGAACACAATCTCTGCAACCAAACTGCTTCCTTGCTTGCATGAGTGGCTACCATGTATTTTGCCTCTGTAGTTGATAGTGCCACTACAAATTGTTTCTTACTCATCCAACTAACTGCACCTCCAAATAGGTTAAGCACATAGCCACCTGTAGATCTTCTCTGATCCAGATCTCCAGCCCAGTTTGCATCAACAAAGCCATCAATATCCAACACTCTATCCAATCTTGGTCTTCCTTGGTAGCACAAACCATAACCATTAGTGCCACACAAATACTTGAAAACGTACTTCACTGTTGTCCAATGCTCCTTTCCTAGTTTTGACATAAACTTGCTCAATACTCCCACTACATGTGCAATGTCTAGTCTAGTATAGACCATTGCATACATCAGGATACCGACTTCACTTGCATATGCAACATGGTACATGTCCTCTTCCTCTTCTTGTGTGTTGGGACACTGTTCAGCATACAACGTCACACCTACAGGAATAGGAACCTTCACCGGTTTACTATCCTACATATTAAACTTCTGCAGTATTGTCTCGACATACTTCCTCTGGTTTAACAAGAGCTTCCTCTTTGCCCGATCTCTTTTAATTTCCATTGCAAAAATATAGTTTGTAGCACCAAGATCTTTCATGTCAGATTTGGAGGACAAATGGGTCTTCAAATCCTCGATAATTTCTTTTTCATTTCCAACCAGCAACATATCATCCACATACAAGACCAGATAAATAACACAGTCACCAATTAATTTAAAATACACACAGTGATCTACTTTGCTTCTAGTGAAGACAAGTCCTGTTATAAATGTATCAAACTTCGGATACCATATCCTTGGTGACTTTTTTAACCCATACAGAGACGTCTTTAACTTTCATACCAGTGCTTTCTTACCCTTCACGGCAAAGCCTTCAGGTTGCTTCATGTAGATTTCCTCTTCCAGATCCCCGTGAATAAATGTTGTGCTCACATCCATCTGTTCTACCTCGAAATCCAAAGCAGTAACAACAGATAAAAGTAATCTAATAGTAGTTATCTTGGCAACAAGAGAAAAAATATCACCAAAATCAATTCCCGGCACCTGGGAATAACCTTTCGCTACCAACCGAGCTTTGTATTACTCCACTTTTCCTTCTACATTTGTATTCTTTTTGAATACCCATTTGGTGCCAATGGGTTTCCTTCCAGCTGGCAACTCCACCAAATCCCAAGCCTCATTTTTGTGCAAAGATGCCATTTCATCAACCATGGCCTCTTTCCAGAGTTTTCCATCCTCTGAATCCACTGCTTCCTTCACAGTTCTAGGATCATCATCAATAACAGACAAAGAAAAATTTTAACAAAAAGTGGATGGACTATACATTTCTAGGTGCCTTCTTTCTCAAACTGATCTTCTAACAGCCGTAGTTTGTGGCTGTTCATCTTCTTATTCCTCCTCTACTGTAGAGTCTTATTCTTTCTCCTTTAGATCAAACTCTATCTTCTCAAGTTCCTTTGGTTGGACTTAATGTTTAATAACATATTTAACATCTTTGAACAACACATTTTAGTTGTACACAACCTTCCTTGTTACTAGGTTCCAAAGCTTATAACCCTTTAAACACCCTTATACCCAATAAAGATGCAATTTTCAGATTCACTATCCAACATGGTTCATTTCTCCTTTGGAACATGTACATGTGCATCACATCCAAATACCCTTAGATGTGAATGAGATGCTTTCTTACCAATGCATACCTCTTGTGGAGTCTTATCCTCCAATGCTGATGAAGGTGGCCTATTGACCAAGTAACATGCAGTATCCACCCTCTCTGCCCAGAATCCTTGTCCTAACCTGGCATCATTGAGCATGCTACTTCCCCTTTCCATCAATGTCTTGTTCATTCTTTCTGCAACTCCATTTTGCTGAGGTGTATATGGAGTAGTCTTCTGTCGTGATATACCACACTTCTTACATAATTCTTCAAATTCCTTACTCCAAAACTCTCCACCATTATCTTTCCTTAGCACCTTTATCTTATTCTATGTCTGATTTTCAACGAGAGCCTTAAATTCTTTAAACCTATCAAAGACTTCAGATTTCTTCTTAAGGAAATATATCCATGTATTCCTTGAGAAATCATCTATAAATGATACATAGTACACAAGCTTACCCAGTGATGGAAGCTTCATAGGTCCAAACACATCACTGTGCACAAGCTCTAATATCTATTTCACCCTCTTACTACCAGAGAGGATACTCACCCGATTCTGCTTGCCATATACACAATTTTCACAGAAATAAAAATCTAGAGAGCTATTACTCATACCTTCTACCATACCTTTACCATGAAGTATTCAAAGGCCTTTCTCTCCAATATGTCCAAGCTTTTGATGCTACAACATGGTCTTCTCTCTAGAGACCACTAGATTTTTTGCTCTAGTTTCATGAACCACAAAGCTGTTACACCCATCAACAATAGTGCTACCTTGTAGCTTGTATAGAGTTCCAATCCAAACTACCTACATCAATACTAGTGCTCCCTAAACCATCTTACAGGTATCCTTCTCGAACACTGTTTTTACACCTCCATTGTCCAACTTGCTTACATAAATCAGATTTCTAGCCAATGCAGGAATATGCAGAACACCCAAAAGAGTTCTAACCCTTCCACCTTGCAACTTCAACTTTATTTTTTGGCCACCAACGATTCTAGCCTTCCTTTCATTCCCCAAGAAGACATCACCACCATCATATTTCTCATTCTCACAGAACCACTCTCTATGGGGAGTGAAGTGAAAGGATGCACCTGAGTCAATAAACCATGCCTCATTATCTACATGTGTACTTGAAGAAGCCAAGTACACATCCCTACCTTCATCTGAGGTGGTTTTCGTCTCTACAAAAGGAGCATCATCACATCCCTTTCCTTTATTAGGAGCTTTAGATTTACAATCCCTTTTGTAGTTCCCTTCCTTTCTGCATTTCCATCACACCAACTTTGTAGGTTTTCCTAGAGATTTAGATCTCCCTCTAGATATAGATCTCCTACTCGACGACTTATTTTTGTTTCTGTTCTGGGACCATCCTCATATAGAAAAGGCATCACCATTTTAGCTCTCCATATTTTTTCATCTCATCTCCTCCGTCAGCAAGGATGAGACTATTTGATCAAAATGCAAGGTAGTTGCATTGCTACCTATTGCAATAACCGAACTATCCCATGAATCTGGTAGAGAAAACAACAAACTGATGCACTTATCTTCATCTAAAATTTTAACATCAACAGATGCTAACTGACTTACCACAATATTAAATGTGTTCAGATGCTCTGTCACCGAGTCTCCATCTCTCATCCATAGGTTATACAACTTTTTCTACAATAACAGTCTATTCACCAAAGACTTAGATTGGTACAAAGTCCCTAACTTGTCCCATAAAGCTTTCACGGTAGCTTCCCCTGATACATTCAACAATACTGAATATGAGACACACAATCATATTATGCTCTTTACCTTCTGATCCGTCTTCTTCCATTCTTCATCAAACACTCCCATTGGTTTAGTACCTAGATCTAACACAATCCACTGATCTTTATCCACCAAAAAATCCTCCATCTTGAGTTTCAACAACTCAAAACTCTGACCATTAAATTTCTCAATCTTTATCTTTCGACTCCTCACCATCTTCTTTCACCAACAGAATCGATCTCGTAGATCTCCCACTAAACAGGGTGTACCATAGGCCCGAGCGAAACCCCTCAGCAACAAAGGCATCCCCTTGAAGCTAAAACAACTCCAATACCAAATGTAGGTTTTAACCCCATACAGAAATTACCTACATACGAATTCTAAAACATAGTAAATAAACAATGCGAGAGCATAACACATAAAACACATATACACAAAGATTTTCCCTTGGATCCCAAAATTGGAACTACCAGCTTGATTTTTCATTATGTTCTTTTCAATGTTATAATACTTGTTGAAGCATACAATACCATGGACCGCAAAACATCGGTCCAATACCATGGATTGAAAACCACCGTGTCCAAAAACATGTGCCAAAATCATGCACAAAACCATAGGTTCGTCTGCCCAACCTAGCATAGGGTCCAAAACCAAAATTTTCTGGGGCACTGCCCTGAACCCCATAAAGTGGGGTCACGGGTACCCCTCAAACCCCCTGTGACGTCCCCCCTTGTAGCCCCCAGTTAACTACATGGGCTAGTCGTGGAAAGAATATAACAGAACCCAACACCTGGTAAGTCTGTCAACTACCATGATGATAACACTCTTTACTTCGGACTTGGGTAAACTTGTGATAAAATCCATTGAAACCTCCTCCCAACATTGGCTTGGAATGCATAAAGGTTGTAATAGTCCTGGGGTCTTAATTTTTTGAACATTATTTTGTTGGCAAACCAAAATAATGATAAAAATTATGGATTTAAGGAAAACTCTAGCAAGTCTAGCTATTATGGGGTTATCCACTTCTTTAACTACATGAATTGCCTCTTCTAGGGTAATCTTAGTAAAGAGAGATACCACATCAAAGCTAGTAATAATACCATCTCAGATTATTCTTTCTTCCTTGATAAGTTGAACAAATTATTTTGAATCATTGATATATGAATCAATATCGCCAACTAATGGAATAAGATATTTTGCCACAATTTTGCAAGAGGGTGGATTGGAAAGCCAATAGTGTCCGCTATTGGCCTTAACAAAACTTTATTCTTGTTAATTTGTGGGCCACCTAAATTCAAGGTGTAATTTCTTCTAAAGACATTAGTCTCCTTTTTATGTTGTCATCAAGGTTGGAAAATATTAAGTCTTTTTTAGCATTTTTTTATCAATTTAGAGATAGGATTACTGGATATCTTCCTCTAACTTCCACTTTCTTTTATATGCTCCATCATTTTTCTATCATAATCCCCTATATTCATTATCACATTAGCCCCACTTTTATTTTCTTTACAAATGACAATGTCTTGGTTAATTCTAAGATTTTTAAGGGCAAGACATTCTTCATTGTTGATGCTACTTCTAGGTAATTTTGATTTCCTTAAAATAACCTAGCAATCCTATCTAATCCAATATTTCTCATCAATAAACCGTGATTGAATACTTTCTTTTATACTACAAATGATATCACTTATACATAGTGATTTTTGTGTAATGGTGAAACTCAATCCCTTTTCTAAAACTCTCTATTGAGCACTATTTCATATATAGTAAGAAAGAGTCACAACCTTCTTATTAGTGAGTTGTGAGCGATATTTAGAATTTTTATGATGATTATTTTATTCACTTTGTATTTCATTTTGTCTAGTTATATTGTCTTGAATGGTTTTTAGGGTTTTCATGTCATAGTTGTGATCGGAAATATTCTTAATATTATTATTCTTATTGTTTATATGTGCGTTTGAAGGGTCTCTCGATATGTTCCCATGTTTTTTCATGTTTAAATGATTGGAAAAGGTATCTTCATAGTATTGCTTTATTACCTTTGTGGACTATATGATATTACTGTTATCATTCACCATGGAAATTTGATCTTTTTTAAGCTCATGCGAGGTCCCATTATCCTTGCAGAAGTTTTGTGCATTATTAACATTACATATTCCTAAATTACGGTCATTGCTTATCTTAGACTTAGTCATATTAGTATGCCGAGGCAAATAGCAATGAATAACAATTGTGTTACTTCCAACAAATATTTGCTATCTTCAACAAATTTATTGTTACTTTGCTCACCATTGAGAGATAAAGTTGGATCATTTTTTATGGCTTTTGGAATCGATATGACCATTTGATCAACATGAGTTGAAGCCCTATCCATATTGTAATTTTATGGAATCGATAAGGTTGTTGTATCATTATGAGAGGTAGCCTTTTTTGTGATGTATATTTGAGCATCAAGTTCAATGTTTGATGTTTCAGTTATTTCTGGAATCGATATGGTCAATGTGGTTGTAGTTTTGACTGCATTGTATTCATTAGTATATTCATTTGGAGTTGGTCAATGTGGTCGTAGTTTTGACTGGATTGTATTCATTAGTATATTCATTTGGAGTTTAATAAGTCCAGCGATTGTGTCTTCCTTGTTTGTAGAGTTTAGGTTGTTATATGAACCAAATTTATCTTCTAATAATTTCCACAATTTTATGTTTCGTCTTGCTCAAGTTTTCATGTCTCCTTTTTCAATTTTGATGGTAGTATAGGCAAGGCATATATATTTTTCCATAATTCGAATTCATGCATATATATTTTTCCATAATTCGAATTCATTTGTTGGATCTAGTTTTGACTGTAATTCGCACGCCTTTCTGGATAAATGGTCAAGAAATGATCTAGATCTTATGATTCTCTGTGAAGAAGGCCGCAACACAAGTTTTTTAAATGCACAACTAGAACGATTATTTTTGAGTTTATGATTAATACTGATATATTTGGGAATAAATGGTTTATCCATACAGGTTGTTAAGAAATCAAGATGATCAACTTTTATTTTTATCTTAATATACAAATTTTAAAGAAACCAAATTTCATCATCAATTCCCATTCCATACCAGGTTGTGATTATTGTTTTGAGATATTTGTGGTTAGGATGGTTGATTGATAAAGAGAGATCCACAAATTTAGGAATTTTATTGAACATTTAGGAACCTCCAACCAGGTCCTTTTCAAAAATTGATGAAGTTATAAGAACATGAATAATAATAAATATATAAAGGATATGTCAATTAATCCCTAAATGGTCCACATGTACAAATCAATTAGTAAATTAATATATATATTAGACGTAGAGTAAAATAATATTTTATAGATTTTTATATAATGGTCTTATCTATAAAATAAATTATATATATATATAAACGTTAATTTAGCTTTAGTGAAGTTATGGATTCATCAATATATATTTTTTATATTTATATTTACTGAATTTTAAAATAAAGAGTTTAATTTATATTAATTAATAATAATTCAAATTATACTAAAATTGTCAGTGTTAACTAATTATGGGAAAATTTAGGGGCTAATATTCGCAAGTGGGCTTTATTTCCATGCTTTTTCCAAAAAAAATCATCAATTTCATTTTTAATAAAATTTTGCCCAGAATTTTACATATAAATTATTTGAACTTACAAATCGCCACATTATATAGATTAATATATATATATTAATCATTTAATTTGGAATAATTTTTACAACACGATCAATAATTTTATAGTTTGGCAATTACGGGACTAGTGAGATTTACCATGTTTTTAAACTCAAGATAAATTTTCCACCTTAAAATTTTCCCTATAAATTATAATATTTTATACATTACTTTACATAAGATTAAATACATTATCAATGATAAAACATAATATTGTTTAAAAAACTAACTATTTATTATTAATTATTATTTAGGAGGGGCCATTAATTTTTATTGAATTCTATGCCACTGCTTTTATTAATACTATTTTTTAATATGGAGAGCCTCTTTTAGCTTTCCCATGTAATAATGGTTTTTTTCAAGAAAGAATTTTTGCATTCTCTATAAAAACATAATATTTGGTGTTCTTAGTTTGTTCTTCAATAGTTGAAAGGACTAAAAACTAAACTGTTAGAGAACATACTAAGAACAATAAACATCATGTATGTATAGAGAAGGCAAAATTCATGGTTAAATAAAAACTTTATTATAGAAGGAAGATAACAAAGTCTCTACAGATTAAAAAAAAATATAATAATGTTAATAGAGACAATGGCTTACAAATCAATAAAAAATGGTGACTCCCCATAATTGAAATAATATTAATTAAACTTATATAAAATATAATTAAATAGTTATTTTTTCAACTAAATATTATATTGTAAATCCTATTTAAACATCTCATATATATTAAACAAAATATATTATAATATTAATTAAGCAACATTATATAAATATTATATATTTTTAACCTTATTAATATAAATATAAAATTATCTAATTAAAGTTCAATATTAAAAAAATTAAAATATCCAGAAATCCAAACCACATAAATCTCAAAATAATAATCACATCCTCATATGGAAGCGGCATTTGTGATGAAATTAGGTTGCTAGAAAATTAGTGCATTAAGATGAAAATAAAAGTTATTGATCTTGATATATTAAAAACCTGCATGGATAAACACATTATTCCAAACTATATCAAGATTAATCATAAACTCAAAACTAATCATTCTAGCTATTTATTTAAAAAGCTTGAATTGTGCCTTCTTCACAAAGAAATCAAAAGATCTAGATCATTTCTTGACCATTTGTCGAAAAAGGCGTGCGAATTACACTTAAAATTGTCTACAACAATTGAAATTGAATTATGGAAAGCTATAGATGCCTGCGCTACCATCAAAATTGAAAATGAAGACATGAAAGCTTGAGCAAAGGAAAACATAAAGTTCCAAAATTTATTAGAAGAGAAATTTGGTTCATATAACAACCCAAACTCCACAAACAAGGAAGCTGTAATCATTGGACTGTTTTTAACATTTATAAAAATCCAGATGAATATATTAATGAATACAACGTAAAAAAAACTACGGCCATATCGATTCCATAAATCAATGAAACATCAAACATGGAATTTCATGCTCAAAGATATATCATAGAAAATGATACCTCTCATAATGATCCAACCACCTTATTGACTCCAGAAAAATTCAATATAGACATGAATGAAACTCATATTGATCCAACAATCATACTGATTTCAGAAGCCACGAAAAATGATCCAACTTTATCTCTTAATGCTAAGCAAAGTAACAATAAATTTGTTGAAGATATCACAAGTTTTGTTGCAAGTAACACAACTATTATCTTTTCCTATTTTCCTTGACATACTAATACAACCAATTCTAAGATAAAGAAAAGCATAATTTAATAATATCTGATGTAAATAATGCACAAAACTTAGATAAGGATAATGAGACCTCACATAACCTTAAAAAAAGAGATTCCCATAGTGCCAATGATAATAATAATATCGTAGGTCTAGAAAGATAACAAATAAACACTATGAAGATAGATTTGACAATCATTTAAACATGAAAATACATGGAAACATATCAAGAGACTCTTCAAACCCACATATAAACCATAAGAATAATAATATTTAAGAATATTACCAATCACAACTATTATATGAAAACCCTAAAAACTATTCAAAACAATATAACTACACAAAATACAATACAAAGTGAATACAATATTCATCGAATATCGCTCCTAATGATCCTAACTCATTAATAAGAAGGTTGTGAATATTTCTTACTATATATTAAAAATAGTCCTAAATATATTAGAAAAGGGATTGAATTTCACCATTACGCTAAAATCAATGGGTATAAATGATATCATGTATAATAGAGAAGATGGTATAGAATCCCAAACTATTCATGAGAAAGATTAATCAAACATGATTGCTCGGTTATTCAAACCATTTAGAAGTAACACCACCAATGAAGGATGAAGGATTCCTATCGCATAAAAATCGTAGGAATAACCAAGACATTGTCATCTTGAAAGTAGATAAAAGTGGGGTATTGTGGTAATGAATGTAACAAATTATGATAGAAAAATCATGAAGTATTTAAATGAAAGTAGATTTTTTATGAAGCTAGCTATACTATCTAAGTGATAAAAAAGGTTAAAAAATATTTAATATCTTCTAACCTCGACAACGATATCAGAAAGAGACTAATTTTTTTTAGGAGAAATTACACAGAAATTTTGTCGCCCCGAAAATTCATAAGAATAGCTTTTCTTTAAGACCAATAGTAAATAGTTAATTCGATCTCCAATATACCACTTTTTTGGAAAAATATCTTATTCCATTAGTTGGCGATACCGACTCATACATCAAGGATTCAAAATATTTTCTTAAACTTATCAAGGAAGAAAGAATCAACCATGATGATATTATTATTAACATTGATGCGGTGTCACTATTTATTGAAATTCCCTTAGAAGAGAAAATTATTGTAATTAAAGAAGTGGTTAACCCCTTAATAGCCATACTTATTTAAGTTTACCTTAGATCCAAATTGTTTAGCTTTAGAGAAAAAAATTATGAACAAACCAGTGGGGTGGCAATGGGATCTCTGCTTTCACTTGTAGTGGCCAACCATTACATGGAAAAAATTGAAAGAAATTACCTTAACACTTATCATCTCAAACATAATATTTGGAAAATATTTGTAAAGAAGAACTAACTAAATTTCTACACCACCTCAATAGCATATCAAAATACATTCAATTCACCATGGAGGAAGAAGAAAATGGTTGCATTCGTTTCCATGATATCCTTCTCATAAGGAAAACTAATGGAATATTAGATTACAAGGTCTATTAAAAGAAAACATGCACTAAAAATTAACTTCACACAAATTCTCATCGCATCCTTCAAAAAATATTGAGGTCATTAAAACCTTGGCTTCTAGAGATTTCAAAATATCTGGAGACGATCATAAAATTAATGAATAAGAGAACCTAATAAAATTATTTAGAAACCTTGGATACGACATGAAAGACATTAAGAATTCCTTGCAAAAATCTCAATATCATGATGATAATCCTCTTAAATCTAACAATCATAACTCGGGGAAGCCCATATATCTACCTTACCCTAAGGGAACTATTGAAAAGATTGCAAAAGTATTAAAGGAAAATGATATTAAAAAATGTTTCAAACCTTATACCACCAGAAGAAAAATAATGAGATTGGTAAAGGATTACATTGACTACTTCCAATTTAGAGGTGTTTACAAGATTAAATGTTCGTGTGGTAAATGTTATATCAGAGAAAAAGGGCATACTTTTAAAGAAAGAATCAAGGAACATGATGCATATATTAGACATGAGAAGACTAAAAACTCAGCTATTGCAGAACATACTAAGAACACCAAACTGTTGGAAATAATACTGAGAGCAGGGTGAATTGGTATTATCAAATCAATAATTTTATTTCCCAAACAGATTTATATACGCTACTTCAGTGAAGTGAACTAGCGTGTACATGCGACTGTGCTTAAAGAAACCAATGTATATGCAGAGAACTTGTGATTTAGATAATTATCATGTGTTGAGCTTCAACCAGTAGATCATAGATTTATTAGATAGTGCAATAAAGTTAGAATAAAGAATCGCACATAAGAAACACACATGAACACAAAGATTTAAGGTGGAAATCCAATGTGGGTAAAAACCACCTGTTGTTGTCGTCTCTGTCTTCTTTTAATAATAAGAAAATATATTTACAATATTGTACTGGTGCAAACTCATACCAGTATGTAGGCTTCTACCTCCTGAAGGTTACAACCTTCTCTCGTTCTCCAGCTTCTACTAGAAGCGAGCTACAACCCCCTAGCTCTTGTAGTAGCCAATATGTTTACTAGTACGTAGGTGTGAGCCTACAAAAAACTCCACTCTTTCACCAGGGACAAGGTTTCATGAATTTTCACACTGGATACTTCTCGATCACAACAGCACAATCTGAAGACCACGTTTCATCAAATTTTCACACTGGACCCATTAAAGCTTTTAAACTCAAACTGCATCAACCAATATTCAGTTAATCTGAACAATCAGATCAATGACACCAGAACACTGTACTAAACCCAAAACCTTGCATCATCATTCAGAACCAGCTGTAACCTCAAAAATCATGCATCGGAATGTATACGCTACTTGGCTGCACCCAAATTGTGTGTATGCGCTACTTCCATTAATTGAACCTACATATACCTTCAAAACTATTGCAAACATAAACTTTTGAATCAAGTCTGTACCAACTATCAATATATTGAATATCTACTATCAACTTTCAGAGCTTTACATAGGTAGGGATAGAAATCACTTCTTCTCACTTATACAATCAATCAATCAAATGCCATCCTCCTTATGTATTTAGTTTTACATTCAGATCTAAGAAGACTTCATTGACAGAAAGCAGTAAAACAACAGAATTTGATCAAATAGTTCAATCATATTATAAAAAGAAGATTTTCTTTTGTATATGCTACTTGAAAAAACCGAAGCAGCATGTATACAGTCATTGGTTGAGATGAACCTGCGTACAAATCTGTAAATATTGACATAGAACTTTCCGGCAATTCTAGACTTCAGACAAACCTAGATCTTGATAGATAATGAGTAAAACATGCACAAAACGTTAGATCTAGTCTCAACCAGTATCAGATCAAAAATAAGTTATTTCATGTCTCATGATCCTGATCCAACATTGAGCTCAAGGTTCACATAAATATTTTAGATCCAGTCCCAAACACAACCCTGCAACATAAAATATACCTCAGATAGAAGTATTCCTTAGAATCTTATTGCTTGCACACTTTGCCTAATGATATTCTCCTCCTTATATACTCAGAGGCCTTTCTCAATACTTTGGACCAAAAACTTGGTTTTCCAACATATACACGTTTTTCCTCCTGTTAAAGTGCGTGTATACGTTATACACTTGTTTTGTTCTGTTAACTCACTTGTATATGCTTCTTGGACAAGGTGAACCTGTGTATACCTCTCTTTCTTCATTCTTTGGAGTCTGATCTGTAATCCTTTGATGTTGACCTGTTGTACAGTGAACTGTCATCTGAGTGAGTTTCCATCAAGTACAACACCTGTATCATAATGCCAACAATCTCCCCCTTTGGACTTGATGGTAACAACAACACCAAGACACTCTCCCCCTTAGACATCAAGGGAAAAGGGCAGACCAAGATATTCTCTCCTATTGACATACATTATGTTGTCCATGGTCCCTTGCGTACATGCTGAATTCTCTGATTGAGCTCCCCTTTGTACATGCTCAGATGCACTGAAACCGTCCATGCTCCCCCTGAGCACATGTACAGTCTGCAAAAATATTCTCCAAAATAGCATGACTCTATAACTCAACTAAGTGAGTATGGCCTTCCTATCACCAATGACTCATACATACATCCATCGCCCATCCAAGTGGGGATATACCAGTTTATACATGACAAATATAATAAATATTACATCAACCATCCCATGCAAAGTGGGGATACCAATTACATCATTTGTCCAAGAGGACTCATTCAAATGTATCAGAAGACATATCACACCCTAGAATTTTTACATGACTTAAGCAACAAATGGTATAAATATCTAAAACCATAGCTAGACTCAACAATCAGAATGCCAACAATGCTGAATGTATGTGAAGGCTAATGCTCCCCCTGAACCTATGCTACCTGAGCATTGTTAACAAGTCAATTATCAAGGCATCTTTGTCAGTCAGATAAAAATTAATGAACAAAGCATATCTATATACGATAATCATCAATATCAGACAGAGCACTCATATCAAAGCCTGCACCATTATTTTTCCTCTCTGAAAAACATATACACTCCTTGTCCTAAAGAAACTCGCATGTGTACATGATTATACTTCATGAAACACGCGTATAATAACATTTCTATGAAAATTTTGGATTTAACAATAAGATGATGCAACAACTACTCCCATCTGTTGTCTGAGATATTCAAATGTTTCTCTGGGCAGTGGTTTAGTGAATATATCAGCAACCTGTTCTTTGGAGGGAACATACTCCAATTTGACCTTTTGTTCAAACACTTGTTCACGTAGAAAATGGTACTTGATGGGTATGTGCTTTGTCTTGGAGTGCATGACTGGATTCTTTGAAATACTGAGAGCACTTGTATTATCACGTAGAACGGAGATAGGTGGAGTACATGTGATCTGAATGCCTTGGAAAGTTTGCATCCTCCAAAGTAGTTTTGTACAGCAAGATGCAGCAGCCACATATTCTACTTCAGCTATAGATAAAGCAATTGAACTTTATTTCTTGCTAAACCAAGGCACTAACTTGGAGCCCATATAGAATGGGCCACCACTAGTGCTTTTTCTTTCATCAACAATTCCTGCCCAATCTGCATTTGTATATGCATGAAGAGTAAAATCTGCATCTCTAGGATATCATAAACCAAATTCCTGATTTCCTTGGAAATATTTCAAAATTCTTTTGACTGCCTAAAGGTGTGATTCCTTCAGATTTTCTTGGAATCTTCCAACAATTCCTACTACATGCATGATGTCAGGTTGGGTACCTATTAGATAAAGCAGACTGCCAATCATGGATCTGTAAGTTGGTTGATATCCTGCTACTAATTCATCATTTAAGTTGAGACTACATCTTATTATCATTGGGGTACATACAGGTTTAGAATCTTCCATTCCGTACCTTTTCAAGATCTGTTTGAGATATTTGTTTTGTGACAGAAAAATACCATCTTTATTTTGTTTAACTTGTAGACCAAGAAAGCAGGTAAGTTCACTAAGAAAGGAAATTTCAAATTCTTACTACATTACTGAAGCAAAATTCCAACTCATGGATTCTTCATTGTTACCAAAAATGATATCAACAACATAAACAATAATAATTAGCAATTTATCAGTTTCAATCTTTGTATATAGGTTGCTATCTGTTGATCCTTTTGTAAAACCTTGTTGGTGTAGATATTTGTCAAGATGGTAATACCAAGCCCTTGGAGCCTGTTTCAGACCATATAGATCCTTTTTGAGTTTGCATACAAGTTTTGCATCAATAATGAATCCTTTTGGCTATTCAATATAAACTTATTTTTCTAAATATCCATTAACGAAGGCTGATTTTCCATCCATTTGGTATACTTTGAATTTTTGAAAGCTAGAAAGAGCAAGAAACATCCTTATGGCTTCAAGTCTGGCAACAGGTGCAAAGGTTTCTTCAAAATCTATACCTTCTTATTGAGAATATCATTTACAAACAAGTCTAGCCTTGTTTCTAATGACTTCTCCATTTTCTTTTAGCTTGTTTTTGAATATCCATTTAGCTCCTATAATATTTTTATCATGAGGTCTAGGAACTAATTGCCAAGTATAATTCTTTTCAATTTTCTCAAGTTCTTCATCCATGGCCTTTACCCAACATTCATCTTTGCATGCTTCATTTAAATTTTGAGGTTTGGTAGAAGATAGTAATGCTAGATTGCTTGAGGTCCTTGTAATAGTTCTTCTTGTCTGTACACCTGCCTCTTTTTCACCTAAAATTTGAGTTTCTGGATGATTTTTCTGAACATACCTGGACGAAGTATTTTCTTCTACTATTATCTCTTCTTCTGGTGCTTCATTGGTTTCTTCTTCAAAATAATTTTAATTTGATATGGGAAAGTAATCCCCATCTTCTTCATTGCCATAGTCTTCTATTGATTTTATCTGTTTTGGATTTTTGCATGTTTCATCAACTACAACATCAATGCTTTCAACAATTTTCCCAAGTCTTTTATTATAACATTTTTATCCTTTACTTCTGGAGAAATAACCAAGAAGAATACCTTCATCTGCTATGGGTTCAAACTTACCAAGTTTTTCACCAGTCCTTTTGATAAAACATTTGCTTCCAAAAACTTTAAAGTGTTTTACACTAGGCGTCTTGCCATACCAAAGTTCATGTGGAGTTTGAGTGCTATTTACCTGAACATTTTATTTGTTGAGGATAGGTACAGAAACGAATGTTGCTTCACCCTAGAAGGTTGCAAGAGTTCCAGATTCATCTAGCATAGCTCGAGCCATTTGTTGAACTATTTTTTTCATTCTTTCTACCACACCATTTTGCTGAGGAGTCCATGCAGTGGAGAATTGCCTTTTTATTCCATGTTGTTCACAAAAGTCAATGAATTCAACCAAAGCTTTGAAGGCTTGTAACTTTTCAAATGCTTCATATTTATTCTTTAGAAGACCTATCCAACACATTCTAGAAAAATCATCAATGAACATAATGAAATATTCTTCTCCATGAGGTGACTTTTTCCTTGATGGTCCACATAGATTAGTATGGACAAGTTCAAGAGGCTTACTAGCTGGCCCTTCTTTTTCCATGAAGAGAACTCTAGTTTTCATACCAATTTGGCATGGTTTTCATTTTGTATTTTCTGGGATGCTGATATTTGGAAGATCATGAACAACCTTGAGTATGCATGCTTTTCTTATTTGAGAAAAGCTTAGATGTTCCAATCTTCTATTCCACAGCCAGATCTCATCATTTTTGCTTAGATAGCACTATTGTTATCCTCCCTTGAGTATGTATAAGTTTTTTGGAGTTCTTGTACCTTTGATCATAGTCTCTCCTATATCAAGCTCATGAACAACACATCCATTTGTTTGAAACACCACTTCATTTCCTTGATCACACATTTGACTGACACTCAACAGGTTATGCCTTTAACCATCTACATACATAAAATTTCCATCTTTAACCTTTCCTTTCCAGAAAACAGAGCCTTTACCTTTTATCACAACAGGAGTGTCATTTCCAAATCGGACATTCTTTTCCTTTTCTAAGGCATTATATGAGTGAAGTTTTTCTTTGTCACCTGTCATGTGTTTTGAGCATCCACTATCGATGTACCACTGATTTTCTTGTCTTTTTCCATACAAGGCTATACCACAGCTTTCTATTTGAGAATCTTTCCTTCTCTATATCTTGGGATTGAATGACGTTTTCTCCTTTTGAGATGTTTGTCAAAATTTGCTCTTGCATTCAGATTCTTCATGACCAAATTTGTTACAGATTGAGCATTCTATTTCATTTTCGAGAGGAGAAAAGTTATTGTAGGAACTTCTCTTGATTCTTGTTGCATTCCTTTGATTTCGTGCTTCTCTAGTCATGATGGTTTTGTAAGCAATGCATTGACCAGCTTTGTGCCCAAAATTATGACATGAAAAACATTGCCCATTAAAGAAGTTCCTGCGACTATCAAATCTATTAACCTGGTGATTGTAGTCTCTTTTGATATTCATCTTTGGAGCAAATTGAGTATGATTTGATTGAGGTTGCTTGTGGCTTCTATTCATCCTTGGAGTAAATTGAGTATGATTTACCTGGTGATCTGTTGTATGCCTTTGCTGACGATTGTCATATTGTTCACTGGTCTTTGCTGCATCAAGATAACTTTTGGTGGAGGTTGATGGCTTTAGTGATTGAGATGATTCTTCAGTATATCCAAGACCTGTCTTTATCAAAAGAGAATGCTAAACTTTTGTAATTTAATTTAAAGTTTTTGATCCTTTAGCAAATCTAAGATTGAGAGATTTTGTTTTCTCAAGATCCTTTCTTGGACCCACAATTTCACATTCTAGTTTTTCATTGGGTTTTTCCTTTTCAGCAAGTTGGTATGTTAAGGTATCTATAATCATATTCTTTTCTTCTAAATAGATTTTGAGTTTAGATATTTCTTCATGAAGCTATTCCTCTTCTAAAGCATCCCAGAAATTATCATTGTCATAAGCCATGAGAAGTCTATAATCATCACTATGAGATAAACCATTTCTATCCTCTTCTAAACTATCCCAAAACTCATTACTATCATGAGCCATGAGAAGTTTGTAATCTTCTCTAGTTTCATATTCATCACTATTAGATAAACCATCGGTATCTTCATGAGTATAGTAGCTCCATTTATTCAAAACTTGTTTTCTATTCTCTTTTGTGTATTCCTTTCCTTTTTCATATTTATCTTTATGAGGACATCTACCAGCATAATGACCGACTCTACCACAAGAACAGTATTTGAAGGGTAGCTTACCTCTAAACCTTCCAGAACCCTATTGAAGCTTCTTGACAAAGTTTACCTCATCTCCTTCTTCTGAAATATGTCATGATTCATTGTGTCCTTCCTTTCCTTTTGCTGAAGCTTTAAATGCGGCTTCTCCCATATCTGATAGTCCTCCTTTTCTCATCTTGAAGGCAGTTAAGATTTCGTGAAGCTGTGTCATATTGATATTCTGCAAATCCTGTTTTTCTTCTATGGAAAACACTTTGGATTCAAATTTAGCAAACAAGGATCTCAAAACTTTCTAAACTAAGGTGACTTCCTTTATTTCTTCACCTAGATTCTTCATACGATTGACAACCTCACCTATATGTAAGAAGTAACTAGCTATACTTTGATCACTATGCATCTTAAGAATTTCATATTGAATTCTGAGAGTTTGAAGCTTAACACGTTTTACCTGAGAGTCTCCTTCGTAGCTCAGAACGATTTTGTCCCATATTTCTTTGGCTAATTTGAGCTGCATGAATTTTACAAACTCTGATTGTGACAGACTTCCCAAAAAAGTATTGATAGCTTTGGGATTGATTTCATATTTCTTTTTACCTACCGTATATCTAGGAATTGCTATTGGAAATATATATCCTCCTTCCACAATTTCCCAGACATCTATTCCAAGTGATTATAGATAGGTTGTGGTTCTTATTTTCCAATAAATAAAGTTGCTCCCATCGAAGATTGGCAATCTGATGGATCCCATGCTTTCTTGATTGTTCATGTTGATGGATCTCCCTTTAAGTGATCAATCTTCTTCTGAAAGACCTACTCTGATACCAATTGTTGGAAATAATACTAACAGGGGGGTGAATCAGTATTATCGAATCTATAATTTTTTTCTCAAACAGATTTATATATGCTACTTCAGTGAAGTGAACTACAGTGTACACGCGACTATGCTTAAAGAAACCAGCATATACGCAGAGAACTTGTGATTTAGACAATTATCATGTGTTGAGCTTAAACTAGTATATCAGAGATTTATTAGATAGTGCAATAAATGCAGAATAAAGCATCGCACATAAGCAACACACATGAACACCAAGATTGAAGGTGGAAACCTAATGTGGGCAAAAACCACCTATTGTTGTCATCTTTGTCTTCTTTTAATAATAAGAAAATTGGTTTACAATCTTGTACTAATGCAAACTCATACTAATATGCAGGCTTCTACCTAGAGAAGGTTACAACCTTCTCTCATTCTCCAGCTTCTACTGGAAAGGAGCTACAACCCCTAGCTCTTGTACTAGCTAATATGTTTACTAGTATGTAGGTGCCAACCTACAAAAAACTCCACTCTTTCACAAGGGACTAGGTTTCATGAATTTTTAGATTGGATACTCCTGGATCACAACGCGACAATCTGAAGGCCATGCTTCATCTCATTTTCACATTGGACTCATCAAAGCTTTAAAATTAAGTTTCATCCACCAATATTTAGTTAATGTGAACAATCAGATCACTGACACCAGAACAATGTACTGAACCCAAAACCCTCTATCATCATTCAGAACCAGTTGTAACCTCAAAAATCATGCATTAGAATGTATACGCTACTTGGCTGCACCCAAACTACATGTATACGCTACTTCCATTGATTGAACCTGTGTATACCTTCAAAACTACTACAAACATAAACTTTTGAATCAAGTCTATACCAACTATCAATATACTAAATATCTAATGTCAACTTTCAAAGATTTGCACAAGCAGGGACAGAGATCACTTCTTCTCACTTATACAATCAATCAATCAAATTCCATCCTCCTTATGTATTCAGTTTTACATACAGATCTCAAAAGACTTCATTGACAAATAGTAGTGAAACAACAAAATTTGATCAGATAGTTTAGTTAGATCTGAAAAAGAAGCTTTTCTATTGTATACGCTACTTGAAAGAACAGAACCTACGTGTATATGCTCTTTGGCCGAGATAAACCTATGTACAGATCTCCAAATATTGATATAGAACTTTGCGGCAATTCCAGACTTTAGACAAACCCAGATCTTGATAGATAATGAGTAAAACAGTTCAAAACATTAGATCTAGTCTCAACCCGTATCAGATCGAAAATAATTATTTCATGTCTCATGAAACTAATCCAACATTGAACTCAAGGTGCACATAGTTTTTTTATATCCAGTCCCAAATAGAACTCTGCAACATCAAATATACTTCAAATAGAAGTATTCCTTAGAATCTTATTACTTCCACACTTTGCCTAATGATCTTCTTCTCCTTATATACTGATAGGCCTTTCTCAATACCTTGGACCAAAGCCACTTAGGACCAATACCTTGGACCAAATACCTAGGGTGAATACCTTGGACCAAATACCTCGAACCAAATACCTTGCATCAAAATACCTTGGACCAGAAACTTGGTTTTCGAACATGTATGCGTTTTTCCTCTTGTGAAAGTGCGTGTATACATTATACGCTTCTTTTGTTCTGTTAACTCACGTGTATACACTTCTTGGACAAGGTGAGCCTGCGTATGCCTCTCTTTCTTCATTCTTTGGAGTATGATCTGTAATCCTTTGTTTTTGACCTACTACACAGTGAACTGTCATCTGAGTGAGTTGCCATCAAGGACAACATCTGTATCATAATGCCAACAAAAACATAATGTATGCATAGATAATGCAAAAGTTATTGCTAAACAAAACCTTTATTACAAGTGGAAAATAAGATAAACTATCGAGATTAAAAATAATCCTAATAATATTAATAAAAATAACAACATAGAAATCAATAAAAATTAGTGGCCCGTCCTAAATAAAATAATAATATAAAACATAATAGTATAAGGTATTTTTTAAACAATATTTATTATCTATTTAAGAATTCCATATAATATAACAAATAAATAATATAATAATAATATATAGTTACTTAAAAGAATTAATTTGAATCTTATCATATTTATATAAATAAATCCTATTTAAGTTACTTTACTTTAACATTAAAAGTTAATATTGATGAAATACCATAACTTACCGAAATTTTATATATATAACATAGTTTTATTGATAAAAATTACATTAAAATCTATTATATATAGATTTGTTCCTAACATAGGGTTTAATTGACAAATCCTTCATATATTTATTATTATTCATGCTCTTATACTTTCATCTAATCTTGAAAATTGATTTGGAGGGAGGATTTGAAACGGAGACTAACACTTAAATTTGTGAATCTTCCTCTTTCAATAAACAATCCAAACCACCAAAAAGACAACTCAAAAAAATAATTACAAGGTTTTTTTAAAACTATAGATATTACCACGTATGTTGGTGGTGGACCTCCTCCTCAACTTGATGTCCAAATTCATGAGTTCCCTTAAGTGTGTATACCTACCATGCCATAGAGACAAAATCATAAATTCCATCAATCAGACATAAATTGATTATGTACACTAGTTCCTTGATATGGAATGGCATTTACGTGACTTAGAGTCATCACATAGGATCCTAATATTCTGGAGACCTATGGGAGCCTTACCCATGATTAAAAATTATTTAGGCATTATATTCTTAGTATTCCCATATTACCTACTAGGGAAAGGTGACGATTCATAAAACGTGCTCACGCATCTTCATCTGCTTCATTTCAGATGATAAGAATCAACCACAATATCATATTCCTTCACCATATCCTCCTCCACCATCTCCCCCCACCATATCCTCCCCACCATCTCCCTCCACCATATCCTCCCCATCATCTGTTATACGTTTTTAGTCAAAATATAACATCCATTGATTCATTCACTAATCCACATATGAATATGATTGTATTATCCATTAATCCATCCACCAATTCATTCTTGTTTCCACTATTGCAGCCAACTCCACCATTTATTAATCTATCATCTCAACTTGTGTAATTAGTTTCAACATCCACCAATCCACTTATAGCTCCACTTAGACATTTTCATACTGCACCTATTGATTCAAAAATATGAATCATTAGCTCCATGGATGATTAGTTAGAATGGCTAACATGTATATTGATTGTTAGAATACATAACTCACATTTACTTTTGAATTTAGAGATATCTTTGACAAACATCTTGATTTTGATATTATCGTTCATGTACATATATATTTCCATATTGTGTTGATGTTGATGTTTCTTGATTTATAAAATTGTATTTATGTTAATTATTAACATTATTAATGATTTCTCAGTGTTAAAATTAGATCTAAAATATAATGTTCATTTAAATTTTATGATGCCAAACGTTTTTTATCCATTCATTAAGGTTATTTTTTTTGGAATATAGAATATGTTGAATAAAGATACTTTCAAACTTGAATACATGATTCCTTTTATATATATATATAGTATATTATACATATATCTTATATATATTATATATATATATATATCCAATAACTATATAATATATATATAAATTTTAATTATATTTATAAACATTTCCTTTAATTATTATAAAGTCAAAATTATAATGGGTAAGTTAGAAAAACATAATTATGGATTAACTTCCCAAATCGATTTTGTTCTTTATTAAAAACCTTGTTAAATCCTTAAGGTGCTTATTAGTTTTATATCAAATGTACAAAATATATTTAAAAATATTTTCCACTAAAGTGCATAAAAGGTAATATGGTTAACGTAAGGTTTTCCTTGCTTGGGTCAAGAACTACTCATTATGTTAAATTGACCACATTGAGATTTTGCCTCAAACCCTAGCTTTTCCATAGCCTAAATTTCCCTGATCGATCATTTCCCAAGAGGATGCTTTCCTCCTAGTCTGTTTCTATTGTACATTACTTCCATCATTGCCTCCGTGTCCTCACAAATTAGAATTATGATGCCACTACAATCCTATATCATTAAATCCTTGCAAGAAATTTCCAATGTGCTGGTCCATGCATCATAATTGAGATATATAGTCCTAAGACTTGTAGAGTGAGGGATTATCAATTAGTTTATAGGAATATGGCCTTCTCCTTGCACATTAGTAGCCTTGGTTGAAAAAATGGATTAAAGCTAAACTCTCTCTTTCCTTCTATGGCAAAGTATTCTTCATCTTTTTGTTTCAAGAAAAGGGAGACAAGTACCTGTTATTCAAGATTTTTATTTGCTTCATGGGTGCTAAAGAGATATTTTTAAATAGATGAAATCTAGACTTTAACCCTAAAAGCTATATTCCTTTACTTATCCCTATCTAGATAAAACGTCCCCACCTCTCTCTCCACTAATAGAATGAAGACAACCTTAGGAATAATTAAAAATTCTTTAGAAAATACATAGATCAAGCAAAGCCAAACATATATGGAATGTTTGCTTCTGCCACAATATGTGTTGAGTTTTACTCGGAGAATGGAATTATAAAGGATAGACAAATCTCCCTACATAATTGGAACTTTGTTCAACTAATTGATTATAACAAAATTAATTTTAAGTGCAAAACATTTCATGAAAACAACCATTTCACAAGATACTATGTAGAAAAAACCACATAGGAGAAACAAGCATAACATGGATATCAATGGTATAAACACAAAAGGATGTATGAAAATGAAAGGAAAGAAGCCATCCCCAACTATTTTGCCTCTTAGGACTCATTTTCTTCAAAGAGAAACCCACCTAAAAAACCCTCATTCGAAAAATAAATAAATTCCCCATTATACCCACACAAACAAGCACAAAGTTCTATCCTAGGTGGAAACCCTAGATAACCATTAGGATTCATTTAAGAATGGTAAAAAAATGGGAGAAATTCCTTCACTAAAAGAGGCCCCCTATCACTCTGTCAAGATAATACTCTCACCCTAACATGATGAACGTCCATTTGTCCAAAACCATAAGGATGTTTGGATCTAGTTTTCCCCTAACTTTCCCTAGAACTAAGTCAACGAAAGAAAAATTAGATGAAAAAGTGATAATATAATCAATGGTTGAGAGAAGCTCTAAAAATTTAGGAAGGAAAATGAACAAGGACAAATGTCAATAATAGGGAAATAGAGATAAAGTAATTGGAACCCAACAAACCATAGAAGGTCTTTACAATTAAAGAATTAGAAGTTCCAAAAATAAAAGTGGTTCTATTGCGCCATCAAAGGGAGCCTTTAAAAAGGTAAGTAGGTAATGAATATAATCTCTTGGAATTGCATAGGTTTGGGTAGCAAATAAAAATATATGTTTACTAAGAACTTAATCAAGATAGAGAAACAACAAATCATTTTTCTTTAGGAGACAAGCTGGAGGAAGATACCAGCATTAACCAAAGCAAGATAATATGGAGATGAGGCAAACAAAAGTATTTAGTTCAAGACAAACATTGGGAATATTATGCACAATATGGTCCTCATCTCACTTTCGTCTCATCTAGGAAATATTATGTTCACACCAAATAGTTATAGGGCTTTTTCACAACACTTCTAGTGAAATTTGCAATTTCATCAAGTTATATTTGCCTAATGCATGCCTTGACAAATTATCCCATTGGCCCTTATTTTCAAATTTGAAACATACTATCTAGGAGT
The DNA here is from genome assembly GCA_000404065.3 of Pinus taeda. Lineage (NCBI taxonomy): Eukaryota > Viridiplantae > Streptophyta > Pinopsida > Pinales > Pinaceae > Pinus > Pinus taeda. The sequence goes on from APFE031197902.1 coordinate 48,350, forward strand.
TTAATAGTATTTTTATAGGGGATTTAAATACAACCTTGCATCATTGGGTAGAAAAAAATATAAATAAATAAATAAATTGGCTCAAATGATGGAAACCCCTTCAAAGAAAAATAGCATTGTAATACTTTCATTCCCTAGTCGATCTACTGGATCTAACTCCTAATAATGGTAAATATACCTAGTCCAATATCTTGGCTTGACTTAACTAATTTTTAATCAATAGCTCACTCCTACAGGAAAGCACCTCTCCCTTATCATAAATCCTGTCATGGGAAAGCTTTGGCGACCATCAAATAGCCCTAACCATGTTAGGTCCCTATACTACTAGTGTAGCCCATTATTCTTATTAGTACAACCCCCTTAGTATATTGTTGTGCTCATGTAGTCCCAATATTGTTATTATTGTGCCCCATAGAAGCCCACTATTGTTATTATTGTGCCATTATATTATTTTTGTTATGTTAGCTCGGATTATATTATGAACCCTTAGACTCCTATATATAGAAAGGAGGTCTTGTCATTTGTATCATCTAAGAATTGTTCATTTGTGTAATATAAAGGAGGTTGCCCCTGGAAGAGGCTTATTTGTAAGGTGTTCACCTATATTTTCTATCTTTTTGTGAGCTGGTTTCATAACGTTAGGTATCAAAGCTTTGGATTCTAGGGTTTTAGTGCTCCAAACAGGTCATCGTGGAATTTTTGCTATAACTTTTTCGCTACAAAGTTTTAGAAGCTAGAAACAAAATCCATTTGAGAAGAATTCGGTTCGAACCGTGTGTCCAAATTTGAGATCTTGTATCACTATATTTTTGGAGATATCACTAGAGGAAGTTAGGGTTTTTGGAAGCTCTAGAATTTCATCTCAAACAGGTCATTGTGAACATTTCACTATAATATTTGTTCTACAAAGGTTCAGACTCTAAAATTAAAACCCATTTGAATCGAAATCATAGTAAGCTTGGGTTCGAATTTTAGATCCTTTTTAGCTATATTTTCGGACATATAATCTGAGAAAGTTAGGGCTTTTACAGACTCCCAAATTACATCTTAAACAAGTGACCTTGGGAAAATCGTCACAACTTTCTCTTTTAGCATCAGATGGAAATTTCGTCAGAAGTTACAAAAAGAGAATGGAATATAGCTTCTTTTTTATATTTTTCATATCCGAAGGTCAAAAATGTGACACGCGGCACTTCATACAACTTTGTCTTCTGAAGGTATATAATTAGGTCATCTTAGGAGATTGTGCATAACTCTTTCTTGGAGAATCCAATTTCGATCAGACTAGTGGCATTGGAAAGGGGACATAGAGGGCTACTATACGTCGCAATTTTAGAACTAGAAAATCTGAAATTACAAAGTTACAGTCATTTCAAGATCTAGCTCCTAAAATCAAGAAAAGTCAATATGAGGAAGTTTGATGGCAAGGATCTGATAAATTGGATACTACAGGTGGAGCAATATTTTGATCTACATGAAGTTCAACTATTACAAAAGGTACATATTGCATCTTCATATTTAGAACGGGATCAATTTTTATGGTATAAAGGGTTGTGTTCTCGTAAATCACTTGTCACTTGGTCAATTTCACGGAAGAAATGATAGCACATTATGAGGATACAAAGAGTAACACCTTCTTTAGCCAATTGATAAATCTCAAACAAAAGGGTTCAATGCCAAATCACATCGAAGATTTCAAAAAATTGAATATAAGGGTAAATGATATTCCATAGAAGAAAAGGATTGATGTCTTCATAGGGACTTTAAAGGATAAGATTCAAAATGAGGTTCATCTTTGGGAACTTGATTCATTCGAGAAGACATATAGGTTGGCAAGAAAAATTGAAAGCGAAATTATGGAAATAAGGAATCCCACCACTCATGACTATAATTATGGAAGTGTTTTTCTCCTAGCCTTCCACAACCTACAAGGTTTACATGGCAACAATTGGAAGAAAAAAGAGAAAAAGGGCTTTGTTACAATTGGTGATAGAAAATACACTAAAGGTCATAAGTGTGCTGAGAAGAAATTATTTTACATAGATTATGAAGAAGAGGAAGAAAAGGATTAAGAAACATCAAAAGAAGAGGATATACAGCAGGAACCAACCTTGGAGAAAGAAGAAATGAATCTGACCATATATTGTAAAGAATTGGAAATAATTACCACTCCTCAAACTCTCAAGATAGAAGGACATATCAGGAAGAAAAATGTTCAAGAAGTGAAAGATCACATCGAGAAAGAAGAAATTAATCCTAGCATATCTTGTAATGCATTGGCCGGAATTACCACTCCTCAAACTATCAAGATAGAAGGACATATCAAGAAGAAAAATGTTCAAGAAGTGAAAGATCACATCGAGCATCAAGAAATTAATCCAACCATATCTTGTAATGCATTGGAAGAAATTACCACTCAAACTCTCAAGATATAAGGACATATCGAGAAGAAAAAGGTTCAAGCAGTGAAAGATCAGATCAAGCATCAACAACAAGTTCTCCAACTTTTAAAGGATAATGCCACTTTGTTGTAGAATCGAATGAAACAAGAGGCATTTCAAAATTGTAGTGAAAGAAGTTTTGATGTAGGCGATTGGGTAATTTTACAACTACATCTAAAGCAAGATATTGATGAGAAGGAAACATTGACAATACTACATACACTTAAGAAATGGCGACCTTACCTAATGGGAAGACACTTCAAGCTAAAACTAGATCATGATAGTCTAAAATACTTTTTAGAAGAAAGATTATCTTTAGAAGAAAAGAAAAAATGGGTCACAAATATGTTGGGTTATGATTTTGAAATCATCTACAAAAAGAGGAAGCCAAATGTTGTTGCGGATGCACTCTCAAGAAGGGATGAGGATGTGGAAGCATTGTTTTGCATTATTTCTATTATCCAACCATATTAGATAAATGAAGCAAGGGATGAATGGAAGAAGGATGAAGAAGTGTCGCCACACATTCAAAAGTTGCAGAAGATCCCAGTTCAAACAATATTTCTAGAACTTGACGAGGAAGGAAAAATCATATTGGAACTTGGAGCAATCACAGAAATAATAACCCAACAGCTATGAAATCAATCAATTTCAGAGTATCTCATCAAGTGGAAGAGCTTACCCACTAAAGATTCCATATGGGAGGACAAGCATTTTATATAGAAGCACCAAGAACTACTCAAGTTTTGAGGACAACACTTTTTGAAGGAGAGAGGCATGTTAGGTCCCTATACTGCTAGTGTAACCCCTTATTTTTATTAGTACAACCCCCTTATTATATCGTTGTGCCCATGTAGTACCCATATTGTTATTATTGTGCCCCATAGAATCCCACTATTGTTATTATTCCGCCCTTACATTATTATTGTTATGTCGACTTTGATTATATTATGACCCCTTAGACTCTTATATATATAAAGGAGGTCTTGTCATTTGTATCATCTATGAATTGTTCATTTGTGTATTGAAGGAGGTTGCCCCCTCGCAGAGGCTTATTTCTAAGGAATTCATCTATCTTTTCTATATTTTTGTGAGCTGGTTTCATTCACCCTCCATGAGAATTATAACCCTCTTTACTTCTAATATAACCTTATTTGGAATCAAGATTTGCAATTTTTACTAATTATATCAAATTCATGGGATTAGTTGACTGATGGCTTCACAATCTACATTTGGGAATAAAAGATTAATAAGTTCAAATAATAACTCAAAATCTAGTTCAATTCAAAAATTATAAAAAAAAAATATCCCATTCTCTCTCTCAAGCAGTAGCTGGGGGGAATTCAAGGGAATATCTATCAAGTCCTTATATCCTCTACCCCCTTATGCAGGGAAAATTGATATTTCAAAACCATCAAAAGGAACTAAGAAATGGAGTGGAAATTTTGTGACTCAAATGTTGAAGTGTATGGAATATCAATCTATATGGCTAAAGGTAGTAGATTGAAACACTTTGCTTTTTCACAAGTAGGCCAAGTACTAAATGTATATATACAATGTAAGTAAAATAAATTTAGATGGAGGAGAAATTTTAGAACTTATTCCCTGATTAGGTAGACATCTTTGACACAATATTTAACTTTATAATTGAAACAATCAACAACAAATGTGAAAGATAGAGATCACATGCTAGAACATATTCCTCAAGTAGTCACTTAGGAGAAAAATGATAAGGTTATAGTTAAAATCAAGGGAAATGATGGGAAGATATTAGTTTTTTTGGCAAAGATAAAGATGTGTGGCTTAAAATTTTCTTAACCTCTTTACATAAATCATGATAAAAAATCATAAATATAGAACTCATCCAATTGATCTTATATATCCATTAATATTTCATGATGAGAGAAGAGATAAATGTGACCTTCTTAGCATTGGTTCCAGAAGAATTTAACACTTACCCTTTTAGGATATTTTTCCCTATATATCCTTGTACTGTATTGTATAAAGTCATCAGAAAAATCATATCAAATAGGATAAATCATCTTCTCTAAATATTATTCTCAGAACACCTTGGGGGATGTGTCTAAAAAAGGTAAATTATGGACAATATTATTTTTTTCCAAGAGGAAATACACTTAAGTATATAAAGAGGTCAAAAGGTAATGATAATCAAGTTGTACATGGACATTTCCCTTAACCATGTATACCATAGTTTATATTGCACATAGTGTTTTCATTAATGACAACAAGTTTCATTGATGTCAATGGGATGCCTAACGAAGCAATAGTGTCATTCATGAATTAGTATGCTATCTTGATCTCTTGCATGTCTTCATCAAGTGAAGTCAAGTAGGCTTAAATTTTATTGACATTTTGTCAAAATTATGATATCCTAAAGAGTTTATGGATGGCATGGTTGGATAGTCCTCTTTGAGGCCTTTCCAATGGTATATCAGACTCTGAGAAATTCCTCTTAAATAAGAAGTTATTGTCATTTGAATATCAACATTAGAAATGATCTAAGTTATGGGGAAAACTCCATAAACACAAAATCCATTAAAAATGTCACATGTTTTCGAGAAAATCTATGTTCTTGGATAGATTGATGGTAGATAATGGAATAACTTGCATGAACTTTAGCAACACTAAAATTCAAACATGTTTACTTAGATATGACAGATACAATGATCATATGAAGAATTAACAATAGAGGATATGTCAACTTGTCCAAATTTTATCCACAGTTGGCCCTCCGTGATACCCTAGAATCGTAGTGAGAAGTGAAAATATTTTGTTGCAAATGATGTGGCAATGATGTAGGCCACTTACACAGTTAGTTGCGATGTGGTAGCTCATACACAGTGAATTTTTAGGAGATGAAATAGCAGTAAAGATGACGTGTCTTGACAAATCATCAAGTTGACAAAGAAATACCAAGAACTACCACATGGAAAGTACAAATGACACTTTTCGACTTCTCAAATGCCAAAAAATGTGTCTCACTTGGCACCCCTCACAGGTTTCCATGTGGCATGGTGACAACATGGTGATCTGAGCATGTTAATGATCATTGGCCCTTGAGGACAAAATCATGAGGTATGGGAATATGGTTAGCATCCGCAACATTGAGAACCTTAAAATAGGGACATGACCATATGCCATGGTCATATTGTGGAGGGGATAATCCCTAGTCTATTCTCATATGGTTGGTGGTCAATTCCATTCACATTTGAGAGCAGTTATATTGGAACATTGGTTAGCCCAAAGGTGGGCCATCATGAGCCTCATGTCCACATGAACAATATATATAAACCACATTGTGACTCGGATGAAGATACATTCAGACAATGATCATATAGCTTTCTCACAAGTCTGCATTTGATCTTTGTGCTTGTGGTGGATCTATGAAGTAATTACATGACGCTTAGTTAATGCTTTCAACCCTCACAAGAATATATTTTTGATATATATATAATGTGGTTTTGAGTTACTACTCCTACAAGCTACACTAGGTTGAAATCCATACATGTTGTGGTTTAATCCTTGTAGAATTCAACATTTTGTATACATGTACATGGGCTCTAACAGTAAATGACTCGTTGATCAGGTGAATTGGTTGTATGGGCTGGTTTTGTCTTTAAATTCCGTGGGTTTGAGTCTATTAAGACTTGGTTAATTTTTTTATATGGAGTTATTAACTTGCATGTATTAACCAACTTATAGGAAAACTAGATGTTTTGTAGAACCTATATTTTGGCATTTTGTATAATACACCCACATTCTGCCATTCTATTGAATTATTAATCTTTTATATAGTTTTATATGATTTTTTGTGGTTTTTGAGCTCATTTTGAAGCCAAAGTAGATTCATGAAGAAGAATTATGATTAGGATTAAATTGTGAACATTTCTAAATGAATGAAAATCCTTGATGATATATTTTTGATGTCCAAAATTGGTTCTATTTATTGGGGGGGATTATGTGCAAGTTCTAGTAAAAGTTGTGTATATAGCCAGAACGGGTTCTAGAAAGAGTTTTATGAGATCATATTAACAAAAAGGTTGTAACATAATGTTTAAAGAGTATGAAATCATTGGTTATAGGTGGATGAACATGATATTGATAGGAATATAACAACATTTTGACAACAACACATGATCCATTTTGAAGACCTATATTGTTTGAAGAGCGTGTGGATCCATTTTGAAATATTTTGAAAAGTGGTACACATGAAGTTTAGGAAGGAGGTGGGTAACTCCACTGAGTTTGCTTCCTCAATCAGGTTGTGTCTCACAAAAAGTCTAATCTTGTACATTTTTGAGGTTGGTGCCTCAATTAGGTTTTATCCTATTGCAAGTAGTTGCTTGAAAATATTGGGGGTGGGTGCCTCCAACAGGTTGATGCTTGCAAATCTATGTAAATAAGTTGAAGAAGAATAAGAATTTTTTTTTTTTTTTTTTTGATGGAATGGTTTCCACGTAAAAGCTTGTGTCCTCTTGTGTTCATTTGATGACGGCTTGTTCATTCATGGTTTCATATACATTTTTGTATGGATATTTATTGATGAAATGATACATTTTCCATTACACTAAACCACTCGCCTCGCCCCCCACACCTCTTAGTGTGATCTTTGTACTAATAAGTGGTATCAATGCAGCTGCCCTTGGGAACAATTAACTTCTAGAATGTAGATCATGACCAATAAAGGGAAGAGTAAGAAGAAGCTATCTTAGAAGAGGAAGGGTTGCAATCATGTGAACAATACATCAGATCCAAAATAAGACACCTTATTCTGTGGAAAATTTTAATTGATAATATTCACAAATGGGCTAATTTTCCATGTTTTTTTTCCAAAAAAGAGATTTGCCCATTTCCATTTTTCCTAAAATTGTTTCGACCAAATTTTATAGGATAAAATTATTTTACATTAAAAATCACCAAAATTTTATAGAGACTATCAGCAAAAAATTATCAAGGTTTTATAAAATCATTACAAATTTGAATGTTTTTATAAAAATATCACCAAACATTTTACAATTTCATATTATGGATTAATGATATTCACCAAGGTTTCTAAACTTTAAAATAAATTTCCATCCTTAAAGTTTTCCTTCCCTTATTCACGATCATGGATGTAAAAAATAGTCAAATATAGGAATCAAGTATTTCATATTACTTCAATTATTTTAATGAAGGTAATTATACTTCAATGTGTCCATGTCCTATTACAAACAATAAAAATTATTTCCCCCATCAAATTGAGGTTAGCTACATGAATGAAGAATCTAAAATAAAAATTAATGAAGTGAAGTTTCAATTAGAAGATGCAAGAAAAGTTGAATTTGCCTTGATGGATTAGTTAGAAAATCATGAAGAGGAACTTATGGTGTTGAGCAAGATAATGTCACAAAAATATATTCAAGATAAGGTTTCCTCCACTCTAGAAGAAAAAAGGAGTCTCATTATTTCGAATAAAGAGAAGAATCATATGTTGAAGAAATATGAAGCCAGGAAGAAAAACAATTATGGAGGCCCATCTAGAAGAAGAAAGAAGGATAAAAGAAATATGGCAAATCAAACTAAGGGAACAAGAAGATCATTGTGAATCTCTACAAAGTGTGAATATCGCGTGAAGAGATAAGCTAGAAAAGGTCAATAATCAGATAATGAATGAAACAAAAGGGAGAGTGGAAATATTGAAAATTAGGGACTATGATGCTACTTCTCTAAATGTACAATTGGAAGAATCCAAAAGGAATGAAGATGTCATATTCAATCAGCTGAAAGAAAATATGAAATACTATGAAGAGAAGAATCACAAGCTTATATAAGAAGAAAAATAAGCTGGTTTCTTAAATATTGAGGTAAAATAATAAATAAAGAGAGAAGAAATTTTGACAAGTCATCTTAAGGAAAGATTTGAGGACTTGAAAAAAGTTGAAGCATAATTTGGTCAAGAAGAAAGAAAAATTGAAGAAATCCTCGCCTTAAAATATCAACTTGATGAAGAAAAAAGAATGGAAAAGGTAATGAAGATCCAAATGATGAATAATTAAGAAGAATGCGAGCAGATTGAAGAAAAAGTTGGTTCATTGATGCCTGAAGTTGACAATCTCAGTAAGAATTTGAAAATTTTGTAAGTATTGGATGACATTTTTACCCATCAAAGATCTCCATGTGTCAAATAGGTCTTGGTTATATAGGAACATCTCCTTGCAAAGAAGACTCAAGCTCCAAGTCTGCAAAGATTAAATTTGAAGAAAAGTTTGAAGGCAAAGTTGGCATTATTCAAAAGCCAAATCATAGTGAAATTAAAAAGAAGATTGAAAGTATTTGTACTGTAGGAAGCCATGTTGATGTTCTCAAGAAGCCCCATCATAGAGAAGACAACAATGCAATGAAGGAAAAGCATAAAAAAAGTATAGAACTTCCTCCAAGGAATAGTATGTTTAGAATATCTTCAAGAGAACCTTACTCATCCAGGTATCAAAGTATATCTCTTGCTTATTTCTTTTCATGTACAGATTTTAGGCATAAAACTAGGTATTGAAAGAATTATGGACAAAAGAATTATAAAATACACTATCAATCCTTTAGAAGCAATTTTATAGGAGAAAAATACATATTATCAATCCTTTAAATTCCACAATATTGGTCACATTTCACAAGAATGCAACATGAAAAGTTTATCTAAGAAAACCAAGGAAGAAAATGTTTCTTCCATGTAAGGAGTAAATCTCAATAGGGCTTGGAGAAGAGAACAGTTTGAGCCAGAAAATGAACACAATGAATTTTCGTTGAGTTCTCAGGGCATTGATATGAGCTTCTAATCATTTTGTGCTCTAAGGAAGAACCCATGATTCTGCTATTGGAATTTTTTCGTAATGAATAAGTTTAGATATTATTTTGTTGAATCCATGACAAGAACATGATTTGAATGAACAAGAAAGACTAGAATGGTCCCTCCCACGATAAAAATTTAAAATCATGTCAAGAATACTTCCAAGGATGTTCCATATATGATTGATGTGAAGATTGAATTCAAAGAGATGAAGAGAATGGAATCCAAGTATGCCAGAAAAAAACAAGATAAAACAAGGTAGGATGATCACTACCAAGGAAGAAGTTATTGATATAATAGATCAGGGTCACCAAGAAAATCATGTTGATCATTTGACATAGTAGTTGAGTATATTTGGAAACTCATATTTGTATAGGTATCATACAAGTCCTTTGGATATGACATCTCATGCTTGATGTTTTCGAGCCTGCTCACAAGAAGTGTATGATGGAAACAATATGACAATAGGTATGTAAAGATCATATGCATAGGAAGAGCAGGTCCATCATTAAAACATGCAATAAAATAGGCAACACTCGATCCAACATATTAGGAATAGAGACTGACACTTGTATCCAATCAATTTTTTTTTTTTTTGGAGATATGAAGGAAGACGTATATTAAGAGAAGGAATCGTATTGATAGAGGGATATTTTTACAACAAAAGGAATGTTTTCAGGGGGTATTTCGTTGATCAAGTCCATAGAAAAGTCAAGAATAGTAGGAGAGCATTGGTAGGAACTTACAAATGAATAAATCAGGAAGCATGGTCTTAGGGCAAACTCCATTTACTATAGGATCAACTCTATAGGAGGATTCAAGAATATTCATGAATAATTGGAAGGAAACCATGTCCATTTGCCACTAATGTCAAAGGGGAAGAGAATACATGCATTGACATATGTTAATAAGGAAGAAATTTGGGAAGAGTAGACATTGAAAATGAAGCCAGTAAAGGATAAATTGGGATAATGAGAAAAAAGGAATAATATTCATAGTGGTCAGGGGGAGTCCCTAGTAACGGGTTAGGGGAGTTTGGTCCATTTCCATCAATTACCATCAATGTCTAGTGGTGTTTCTATCAATAAAAAAGGGGGATATTTTTGTACATAGTGTTTTCATTGATGAAAAAAAGTGTCATTGGTGTCCAAGGGGATTCTTAAGGAAGCAGCAGTGTCATTCATAAATCGATATGATAGCTTGATCTCTTTCATGCCCTCATTAAGTGTATTCAAAGAGGTTTAATTTTTATTGAGTTCTTTTTATTTTTTATTTTTATTTTTTTCTAAGTTGTGATGTTCTAATGATTCCATGGATGGAATGGTTTGATATTCCTCTCTGATACCTTTCGAACAATATATCACACTTTCAACAAGTCCTCCGATGTGAGAAGTTATGGCCATTTGAAGATAAACATTAACAAAGGATATAAACTATGGGGAGAATCCAACAAACTCAAAATCTATTAAACATCACACATGATTTAGAGCATAACTATCTTATTGGAGAGATCGATGGAAGATAGCAGCCCAACCTACATGAACTTTAACAATGATAAAATTGAAGCATCTTTACTCAGATCCAATGGATCCAATTATCATATTAATAATTGAATGATAGAGGATGCGTAAAATTGTTTGAATTTTATTTAGGGCTGACCCTCTATGATATCCCAATATTGTAGTAACATGTGGAAAATTTTGTTTGGTCAAGGGAGATGATATGGCAATGATGTGTGCATCCTGCAAAGTCAACTGGGACATGGCAACATAGACACAAGGAAAATTTTGAGGAGATGATGTGGTAGTAAAGATAATGTGGCTTGACATGTCATAAAGATGGCTTCAGTAGGGTGGCATGTCACCACCAAGGACTATCACATGGTAGGTATAAATGACACTTTTTGAATAGTCAAATTCCCAAAAATGTGTGACATGTGTCACCCTTCACAAGCCACCATGTTGCATGATGAGCTTAGGATGTTGATGACCACTAACTAAGGACTAATTCATGACGTATGGTAATATCATTAACATCCCAAACAATGAGAGCCTTAAAATAGGGGCATGATCATATGGCATGGCCACATTATGAAAGGGTTAATCCCTATAGTCCATTTTCATATCGTAAGCAGTCAATTCCATTGGTGTTTAAGAGTGGTTATATTAGGACACCATTCAACCCCAAGGTCGGACATCATGAGCCCCACATCCACATGAACAATATATATACACGATGTTGTGACTCCAATAAAGATACATTTGAACAATGAATCATATGGATCTATCATAAGTCCAAGTTTGAGCTCTACAATTGTGGTGGATTTGTGAAATCATTACATGATGTTTGGTTGATGTTTGAGCCCTCATAAGGCTATATATATATATATATATATATATAGAGAGAGAGAGAGAGAGAGATATCTGTGTTGTGTGTGTGTGTGTGTGTGTGTGTGTGTGTATTGGAGTTTCAAATAGTACTCGTATGAGCTATGTTGGGTTGACATATATACATGTGGATTTCCCCACATAGACTTCAATGGTTTGTATATATGTATGAGGGTTATGATGGCTAATGAATCACTAATCGGGTGAATTGGTTGTATGGCATGGTTTTCTCCCTGAGCATTGTGGGTTCAACTCTAGTCAAACTTGGTTAAATTATTTTATATGGGGTTATTGGCACACTAGTATTAACCAATATGTAGACTAATTAGACATTTTGTAGCACCTTTAATATGTAATTTTGTTATATAATGTTCCTAGATTGAACCATTCTCTTGAATAATTAATTGTTTATATAGTTTTGAATGCTTTTTGGGGGTTTTTGGGTTGATTTCAGGAAAAAATAAAATTAGATTCCTAAAGAAGGATGATGATAAAGGTTAAGTTTTGAACATTTCTAAAGGAATGAAAATCCTTTATTATATATTTTGGATGTCCAAAATTAATATTATTTGTTTTGGGGGCTTGTGATCAATTTGTTGTAAAATTTGTGTATATGGCCAAAACAAGTTCTAAAAATAGTTTTATGAGACCAAATCAATGAATAGGATGTAGCAATGTATGGATAGGGTATGATAGCATTTGTTATAGGTGATGAATAGGATATGAAAGGTTGATGACATCATTTTGAAAATAGTGGCATGATTAGTTTTGAAGGCTTATATTGTTTGAAGAGAATGTGGATAGAGTTTGAGATACTGTGAAAAGTGCTCCACATGAAGTTGAGGAAGGAGATGGGTGCCTCCAATAATATTAGTTCCTTAATAAAGTTGAAGTGTACAAAAAGTTTACACTTTAACATTCTCAAGGTTGATCCCTCAATCAGTTTATAGCCTATTGCAAGTGGGTGCTTGCACATTTCTGAGGTTGGTGTATTAATCCAATTGTAGCCAATTTCTAGTATTTTCTTTCACATGTTAGGGGTGTGTTCCTCCAATAGTCACTTCGTACAAATATATGTAAATGTATTGATGAAAAAAAAGAAGACTAAAAAGTTGTGGTTTTCTATGGGTTTTCTCCGACGAGGGTTTCCACATAAGAGATGGTGTCCTCTTGTGTGCATGTGATAATGGAATCTTGATGCATGGTTTCATTTATTTTTATGATGAAAATTTTTATGGTACACTTTTGTATGATTGATTTTTTTTTTTTGAAATGACAAGTTTTCCATTACACTAATTCATCCCCCTCTCAGTGTGGTCTTTGGATTCACAATTTCCTCTTTGTATATCTTGTTTAATATGGATTCAACCCTAACATTGTATATATACCTATATTAGATCTCTTTTGATTTCCTCATCGCTACATGTTATATTAATAGGGCTTTTTCAAGGCCACATGAGAACTTGATTAAGTATTTCCTTTGTCTTCTATCTTATTATTCTCATGGATAACTCTCTCACCAGCAAAATAGGCCACACGAGAATGTTTGGTGCCCTCCCAAGTGTGACAACCATTGATGGGTTAAACATATTAATCATTCCCAATTTTCTTATGACACTTTTTTGATGGGAGGAGCCTTGTGAACTATAGTGGCAAGATTTAATGAGGTCTTGAATCAATTTTTAAGGCCTTGCGAGTAACGATAAACAAAAGGGTGTGTCTTACTCACTTGGAATACTAGTAGTAGTAAATAAGTTCAAATTTCTTGAATTCTATAGATTCCAATATAGGAGGATTGGTCCTCATTTCATTATTTATGCATCCCCACTAGTCTAAAGTCTTTCTAGCACCCCTCTTGTTATCTAGTCTTGGAAAAATTGAAATCAAAATTAAAAAAATAGGGAGCTAAATCACTTAACCTAGTAGGATCATTGATTCTCCTAAAAATTATATTATTGACCCTCCCATTATTCCAAATATTATAAACCTTAGCTCTAGTAGGGGTATGAAATATTATTTCTCAAGAGATAAGGAAATTTCTTTGGTAAGATAGCAAAACAAATACAAAAATATATCATGTAATTAATTTGAAAAACCATGAAATCTCAACTAAATCATGGTGGGATAGGTGTGAAAGACCCTTCCCTTATGAATCTCACATTTAAAATGAAGTTTCTATGATTATTAATATTAGATTACTATGACTGGTGGAATAAAAAAATGCATTTTGAGTACTTATCAAGTGAAAGGCATAACTTTTTAGGCTAATTCTCCCATTCCAAAGAAAAACCTTAGAATTCAAAGCTTATGTTAGGAAATATCCCATTTTTACAAGATAATATCAATTAGATTCCCAATAATGGAAGGGATATCAATCCTTGGAGGGACAATATACTAGGAAATAATCTATTTAATATAATTAAGAACTCTCCACTATTAGGACATGGTTTTGGTTGTAGGAAATAATTATCTTGATGACATATTGAATTGGACATTAGATGATCTGTCTCATGGATGGAACTTCGGCTACATACCATAACAAATTACAACACTATCCCCTAACTTCCTCCTACTTTTATATGGTTGCTCCCCTAACTCTCAAATGGCTAAGGATGCCAGGGAATGGGGTCCTTCCATTTGCATTTTATTCTTGGTTATGAGTCATAGATCTTTAAAGATGGTTCTCCATTGTGTTTATGTTTATGGTCTCAATTTGGAATTTACGCAATCTTCACAACAAAGTATTTTTCTTAACTCTCAACCATAAAAATATTATAGTAGTTGAAATCTTAGAAAAAAAGGGTTCTAGGGCCCATCAAGGTGTTTCCTTTGTCACTACAATAATGAAGCAATATTTCCTTTGTCTATAGAATGTGAATACACCAAAAAATTCTAGTGTCACGCCATGCAAGTGCTCCTTCACTAAGAAAAATGGCTAGATTCAACCTTCTAGTAACTCGAAGCCAGACATCACCACTATATTAACTCATTTAGATGTGAAGCTCTATTCAAACTATTATGGATCCCCCCCTCTAAGTATGAGTTTTGGAAGATTTCGTTGACACATAATAACGTATATTTTCGATACATAAAAACCAATCCAAAAATACTTGTGGACACCACTAGAACCTTGCAATTAGAACACATGCATGTTAAAAATCACAAGCTATATAAGGCTCAAATTCTACATTCTAGTGAATAAAGAAGGGTTACCAATTCAACATTGAACAATATCCTACACTTCCATTCCTTAAAAACTAGTAATGGAAATTATTTTTTTTTAAAGAAAAGTTAAAGGAAGGTTTATTATCTTAGGACTCTCTCATCATAAAACTTAATGGGGATTGAAAGAAAAGTCCAAAGGTAACAGGTACGGTTGGGGGGAAGGGGGTAACGGAGTTTAGGAATTGAAGGAATTATCCTATCCAAGATATCATTAATTTAAAGCGTGATTATTAAATGAAACTCCAAAAACATAATTAGACATCCCAACATTGGTTCCACTCCTTTAAATATTAAATTAACTTCCATTTAGAAAGTAATTGTTACAATTCTCTCCATTATTTCTAAGTTTCAATTCATGCATGTTTTCAGGGAGCTAAACTTGTTGGATGATTCATTGTCCAACCAAATTTTCTCATGTTCTAGAATATTAGTAAAGGTAAATGGAACAAGTGGAGGTTTTGATGTTGTGAGTGAAGGGTACAAATGATTTCATGGAGCATGAATTTGAAACATGGAACTTGTAAGTTCTTCACATATACCTGATGGTTGAAATAGGGAAGACTCCCCCCACTAGAGTAAATGTATGGGTACGAAGAAGAGGTGTTGGAGGTGTTGGTAAGATTGGGAAAGGTGTGTGATGGGTGGAATGGGGTGTTAGGAGGTCTAGGAGCACTCAAGAATCAATATCCAAGATAAGAGATGGCTAGATTCGCTTAATGTATTTAGGGGAATTTCAATGAAAAATCATGAAAAACCAGTGAGGGTGATGGTGAAATAAGAGATGGCTATGGTGGATGAAGTGGAAGGTGGCTGTTGGTGATGAAGTCTTGGTCCCCTCTTGAAGTACCTAATATTCTTAAAACATGTGTGTCTTCCAAGAACTATGCAACAAGATACATTTTCATAAACTAGAAAAGCATGAATCAATTGCCTATATTATGCATGAAGGAAGTTGTTGAAGGGAATGAAGGCATGAGTGAGATCTTATTACAGAAGTGGAGTTGGAAAATTATGACAATGAAATGTTCCTTGCAACATGAACCAAATACTGAATCAAATAAAACAAACTCCAAAGGTCATACAAGGACTAGAAATCTATTTTTTTGGGGCTGCTAAAGGGTCCCTTCCTCAGGTCATGGTCCCAGAGGGAAAAAGTGAGGCTGAGACACCTGCTGCCAACCTTTTGGTGATACTCTTTCTCCTTGCTAATATGATACTTGAAAGAAGGAACAAATGGAAGAAAACTATCATAGAACCAATCTAATATATATTGTTGTAATGGAAATGCATCTATTAAGCAAATGAAAAATTAAGCTATGACTCTATACTAACATACATGTATAATAAAGAGGAGCCTTAGCTGCTAGGGTTGGGCCCTAACCCAAGGGCTTTAGCCCTTTGAGCTAACTCAGTGCTGGCTCAAAATAAAACTCATTCTTATTACCAAAACAATGGATTACATAAAAGATTGTCACAAGTCTTGCAGTTCAAACATAGAGTAGACTTTTACAATCAAAAATCTAAGTCATACTAAGGTCCTAGGCCTCTCTACTTATACATCTAAAGTCTCCGACGACTTCATTAAAATTAGGGAGGCTTGACTCCCAAACTTGAGATAAACTAGTGGTTTGTCTTTCACTTGATCAGCTGCCTTCTAGTCCTCATGATTTGGCTATTTGCACTCCAAGCTGATGGAAGAATATTTGAATGGAGGGGTAGTAAATGAGGAGGATTTACTGCCTATAATCCCTCTCCCTTGTCCCATTCAGGTTTTGACCGTGGTCTTTGCCAAAATTCCTTGCTTTTATCCTTTAATCCTACATTAAATTCACATTAGACCACAAAGCAAAATATCCAACTCTAATTCATCTCATAAACAAAATATAATCAAAAGTATGCAATAAGCTATGAGAATAGTTGGTTTGACTAAGCTAGGAGGTGAATTAAGGCCCATATAATTACCCAAATATGACGCTCATAATCACCCCCTACTGAAAGTGATGCTCATCCTCTGAGCAACTTAGTCAATATCCATATCCTTCATGGCTCCGGTGGCCTCTCTGACATCCCATGCCTCTGTTGTGGTCTCCTCTTCTTGTTCATAAAATCCTTCTTTCTTTTTTACCTCTTCCCACTGCCTCTTTTCTTCTTCTTATTTTCTCCCTTCTATCATCCCTAAGAGTAGTGATGGAGTGAGTTTTATGCCTATCCAATTGACCTTCAACCTTTTCATAGATTTCTTATACATAGGTGTCCTATTGAGTGCCTATATCAACCTTTGAGGGGAGTGATATTCTCTTATATTTAACTTGTGTCATGATGTGTTCCATCTCCTTAGGCAAGCATGTATACTATCATCTCCTAGCAACCTAAACATGTCCTCAAAATGTGAAATTGGTTGCTTTTGCACAACAAGATATCTAGGAGCCAACTGAGGATCATTTGCTATCAAATTATGGGTGGTGATGAGGGCCATGGGATTTGATTATTCAGCTCTGATCAATAGAGGTTCAGTTTTCTCTCTGGTCAATATATTTTTCATCTCTGTATCTCTTGACTCCTAATGGTTCATCCATGATGCCAAAGCCATTAATTGTAGATCTCCTATCTTGGAATTAGGATCCCTAACATTCATGTCTATAAGGGCCATATTGTGCAAATAAAACTCAGCCATTTTGGCCCTATCATCTAGTGTACTTTGATCACAAAGATCAATAAACTACCTGTAGTCTTGAAATGGCATGGTTCACCTCTGTTCTAGTGTCTTAATCTAAAACTCCAACCATTGTTCTTTGAGGTAGAAAGCATAGTATTTAGTTGGCTTCCTATATTGGATTGCCTCCAAGGAGAGCTTGGCCATACATGCTAGTTGGTTTTCTCTTTCATGCTAGTTGGTTCTCTCTTTCCTTCTCATAAATAGGTTTCAGTAAATACTTTCCTTTGATTGAACGAATTTTAAAAGAAATGGACTTTCCTTCTTGCACTAAAAACTAACCAATGACATTTCCCTAGGCATCAAATTCCATAATAAAGGTTTTCATGAGGTCTCATATGAGTCTGATGTAGCTAAAACTAGAGCTTGAAACATTTTATTTTTAAGATTTTCAAAGTCCTTAATTAATTTTAGAGTTTACAAAAATGCATCTTTCTTCAACAAAATTAAAATAATACCTTGTCTACTCGAGAAGTCCTTGAAGATTCCTCGAGGTTGTGGTAATTTTCCATTCCTTGATTTCTTTAGTTTTCTTAGGGTCTGGATTAACACCATCATGAGATAGAGTATGACCCAAATACTCCTCTTCCTATACCCAAAGTAATATTTGGATGTTTTCCCACACAATTGTTTCTCCTCCATTAGTTTGAGCACCTTGTCAACATTTTTAGCACGATATTTCCAAGACTTGTTGTAGATTACTATATCATCAAAATATACTGACACAAATTTTCTAAGGGTTTGAAACTGGAATTCATTAAACCTTGAGATGTGGAAGGTGGATTAGTAAGGCCATAGGAAATGACCAAAAATTCATAATCACCTTCATGACTTATGAATGTTGTTTTCATAATATCTTCCATCTTCATTCTAATTTTATAATATCTTGAACCAATATCTGTCTTCATGAAATAAAAATTTTCATGTAGTTCATCCAACAATTCATAAATGATAGCAATGGGAAATTAACCTTTGATATTGAGTTTGTTGAGTTCTCTATAATATTGGTGCATGGACCATGATCCATCCTTTTGTGCACCAATACTACTGGAGAAGAGAAATAACTTTGGCTAGGATGAATTATAGCTGCCTCTAGCATTTTTGAAACCATATATTCAATTTAACTCTTCTGGGGATAATGATACCTATAAGGTATGATGTTTGGAGGAAAAATTCTTGGGATTTAATGAATAGCGTGATCATGATTATGAATAGGAGGGTGATCTTTGGGAGTCCCAAATACCTTCAAGTAATTTTCAAGGAAGCACTAGAGATCTAGATAAATGAATGGCATAGATGTTTCAACATCTAGTCAGCATAATTGTGAAATTATGCCTCATTGTTCCTTCTTCAAAATATTTGTCATTCCATTATAGCTGACTTTATTCCAATCTTTCACTACTATACTCAATTAAATTTCCTCCCCTTCCTACATAAATTTCAAGATTTTTTTTAAAAAATTAAAAGCTATGTTCTTCAATCATTATAACCATTGGACCCCTAAACACAACATAAAAACCACCCATTGGAATGGATGGCATTGGACTATTAAATACATATTCTCCCATGGTTGCACTGATATTATGGTATTTCCCTAAGTAATTTATAGTTCCTCCATTCACAACCATCACTTGACAGTCTAGTGCTAAATATAGAAAGCAATTCAAATCTCTCACTATTTAACAATGAACAAAATTGTTGGTACTACATGAATCAATAAACACTATTAGTTTTTTCTTCTTGATATATATTTGTATATTGAGAGTTTGAGATGTGGTAGTTCATGCTAATGCATTACAAGATATGGTCATATTCATTTCTTCTTTTTCAACCCCTGAAGTTCATTCTTGGTGTATATGTTCTTCTTTTGATGTGTCTTGTTAATTTTCTTGCTCATCTTCATAATATATGTAAAACAATTTCTTCACATTGCTCTTCTAATGTTTAGTGTATTTTCTACCACAATTGTAACAAATCCCTTTTTCTCTTTCTTCCTCCAATTATTGTGATGTCAAGCTTGTAGGTTGTGGGATTCTAGGAGTGATAACACTTCCATATTTATAGTTGTGAGTGGTAGACCTCCTTGTTGCCATAATTTTTCTTTCAAATTTTCTTGCCACCTTGAATGAATTCTCCAATGACTTATATTGCTAAAGAAAAAACTAATTTTGGATGTTGTATTTCAAATAACGTATGAAGATAATAATAATATTCTCCTCTGGAATATTGGTTACCTTGATATTAAATCTTTGGAAGTCCTCAGTGCGTTTGTTATGAAACCAGTTCAAAAAAGATAGAAAATATAGATCAACACCTTAGAATTCAGCCTCTTCGAGGGGCCAACATCCTTTACATTACACAAATGAACAATTCTTAGATGATTCAAATGAGAAAACCTCCTTTCTATATATACGAGTCTAAGGGGTCACAATATAACCAAGACGACCTAACAATAATAATATAAAGGCACAAAAATAACAATAAAGGGAATTTATGGGGCACAATAATAACAATATGGGGACAATAGGGGTAGAACAATTATAATAAGGGATACAACAACAATAATAATGAGGGAATCACTAGTATGATAGTGAATGAACATGCCCCTCTCATTCAAAAAAGTGTTTTCCTCAATGCTTGAGTAGTTCTAGATGCTTCTGTGTAAAATTCTCATCCTCCAATGTGCAGTCTTCAACGGGTAAGTTCTTCCACTTGATGAGATACTCTAAAATTGATCGATTTCATAGTGGTCAAGTTCTTTTTTCTTTGATTGCTTTAGGTTTCGATATGATTTTTCCTTCCTCATCAAGTTCTAGCAATATTGCTTGAACTGGAAACTTGTCACCTATAACCTTCTTTAAGCATGAAACATGGAAAATTGGGTGCAGTCAGGAAGATATAGGAAGCTCCAATTTTTATGCCATAGTACCTATCTTTTGCAACACCTTGTGTGAACCATAATACCTTGGTGATAATTTATTATCCTTCTTAACTTGCTTGAGGGACATTTGTTTATATGGTTGTAGTCGTAGGAATACCAATCACCTACATCAAAATGTCTTTCACTGCGATGTTGATCTGCATGCTGTTTCATTCTATTCTTCGTGAAGGTGAGGTTATCCTTTAAGAGTTGGAGAACTTGTTGTTGATGCTCGATGTGATATTCCACTGCTTGAACCTTGGAATTTTCTCTTAAATATGATGTGATGGATGGTAGAGATATCCATAAAGAGCCAAAAATGGACTCATTTTTGTTGTAGTATGGAAGGAAGTGTTATACCACCATTCAGTAAGAGGCAACCGTTTGACCCATTGTGTCTATTTGTCAGATACAAAGAAACAAAGATTTCCTTCCAAACATTTGTTTACTATCTCAGTTTTCCCATCAAATTGAGGATAGTAAGATGAGCAATGAGCTAACTGAGTAACAAGAGAAGAAAATAATTATGTCCAAAAATTTCCAGTGAAAATGGATCTTTGTCACTTACATTAATCTTTGGGTTTCCATGTAGCTTTTGAATTGTTTCCACAAATGTAGTAGAAATTGTACTCACTTTAAATGGATGAGATAGTGCACAAAAGTGTGCATACTTGGTGTAGATTTTGACCTCGTATAGAAATTACCTTCATACAAATTCTAAAACACAGAAAATAAACAATTCAATAGAATAACACATAAAACACATATACACAGAGATTTTCCCCTGTATCCCAAAACCGGGACTACCAGCTTGATTTTTCGTTGTATTCCTTTCAATGTTATAATACATATTTATACATGTCGAAGCATCCAATACCATGGACCGAAAACCATCACATCCAATACCATGGACTCAAAACCATCACGTCCAAAAACATGTGCAAAAATCATGCACAAAACCATAGGTGGGTCCGCCCAACCTAACATAGGGTCCAAAACCAAAATTTTTTGAGTGCTACCCCGGACCCCATAAAGTGGGGTTACGGGTACCCCTCAAACCCCATATGACCTCCTCCCTTGTAACCCCTAATTAACTACGTGGGCTAGTCATGGAAAGAATATAACACAACCCAACATTGTCCCACTTGTTTTGTTTCCACATGGGGCCACAAGCAAGCTTAGTCATCTTTCCAGCCTTAAAACGTCCATTGTTTCTCTACACCAAGAGAACTTCTTAGAGCTCACATATTTTGTTAATGCATCTGCAGTTTTCTTCAACGTGTCCACCTTTACCAGCAACACCTTTTGGTCTTCTATCATATCCCTCACAAAGTGATACTGAAAATCAATGTGCTTTGTCTTTGAATGATATGTAGGGTTCTTTGCCAAGAAAATTACACTTTGGCTATCACAATCTATCCTTATAGCTTCTAGTACTAACCCCATACTTGAACACAATCTCTGCAACCAAACTGCTTCCTTGCTTGCATGAGTGGCTACCATGTATTTTGCCTCTGTAGTTGATAGTGCCACTACAAATTGTTTCTTACTCATCCAACTAACTGCACCTCCAAATAGGTTAAGCACATAGCCACCTGTAGATCTTCTCTGATCCAGATCTCCAGCCCAGTTTGCATCAACAAAGCCATCAATATCCAACACTCTATCCAATCTTGGTCTTCCTTGGTAGCACAAACCATAACCATTAGTGCCACACAAATACTTGAAAACCTACTTCATTGTTGTCCAATGCTCCTTTCCTGGTTTTGACATAAACTTGCTCAATACTCCCACTACATGTGCAATGTCTAGTCTAGTATAGACCATTGCATACATCAGGATACCGACTTCACTTGCATATGCAACATGGTACATGTCCTCTTCCTCTTCTTGTGTCTTGGGACACTGTTCAGCATACAACGTCACACCTACAGGAATAGGAACCTTCACCGGTTTACTATCCTACATATTAAACCTCTATAGTATTGTCTCGACATACTTCCTCTGGTTTAACCAGAGCTTCCTGTTTGCCTGATCTCTTTTAATTTCCATGCCCAAAATATAGTTTGCAGCACCGAGATCTTTCATGTCGAATTTGGAGGACAATTGGGTCTTCAAATCCTGGATAATTTCTTTGTCATTTCCAACCAACAACATATCATCACATACAAGACTAGATAAATAACACGGTCACCAATTAAATTAATTTAAAATCCACACAATGATCTGCTTTGCTTCTGGTGAAGCCAAGTCCCCGTATAAATGTATCAAATTTCTGATACCACATCCTTGGTGACTGTTTTAACCCATACAGAGACTTCTTTAACTTGCATACTAGTTCTTTCTTACCCTTCACCGCAAAGCTTTCAAGTTGCTTCATGTAGATTTCCTCTTCCAAATCCCCGTGAAGAAATGTTGTCTTCACATCCATCTGTTCTATCTCAAAATCAAAAGCAGCAGCAACAGATAAAAGTAATCTTAATATAAGTTACCTTGGCAACAGGAGAAAAAAAATCACCAAAATCAATTCCTGGCACCTGGGAATAACCTTTTGCTACCAACCGAGCTTTGTATTTCTCCACTTCCCTTCTGCATTTGTCTTCTTCTTGAACACCCATTTGCTGCCAATGGGTTTCCTTCCAACCGGCAACTCCACCAGATCCCAGGCATCATTTTTGTGCAAAGATGCCATTTCATCAACCATGGCCTCTTTCCAGAGTTTTCCATCCTCTGAATCCACTGCTTCCTTCACAGTTCTGGGATCATCATCAGTAACAGACAAAGCAAAGTTTGAAAAGAAAGCAGATGGACTATACCTTTCTGGCTGCCTTCTTTCTCGAGCTGATCTTCTCACAGCCGGAGTTTGTGGCTCTTCATCTTCTGATTCCTCCTCTGCTACAGAGTCTGATCTTCCTCCTTTAGTTCAAACTCTATCTTCACAGGTTCCTTTGGTTGGACTTCATATTTAATAACATCTTTCACCTCTCTGAACACCACATCTCGACTATACATAACCTTCCTTGTTACTGGGTTCCAAAGCTTATAACCCTTTAAACCATCCTTATACCCAATAAAGATGCACTTTTCAGATTTACTATCCAACTTGGTTCGTTTCTCCTTTGGAACATGTACTATGCATCACATCCAAATACCCTCAGATGTGAAAGAGAGGGTTTCTTACCAGTCCATACTTCTTGTGGAGCCTTATCCTCCAACGCTGATGAAGTGACCTGTTGACCAAATAACATGCAGTATCCACCGCCTCTGCCCAGAATTCCTATCCTAACCCGGCACCACTGAGCATGCTTCTTGCCCTTCCATCAACGTCTTGTTCATTCTTTCTGCGACTCCATTTTGCTGAGGTGTATATGGAGTAGTCTTCTGCCGTGCTATACCACACTTCTTACAAATTCTTCAAATTCCTTGCTGCAGAATTCTCCACCATTATCTGTCCTCAGTACCTTTATCTTCTTCTCTGTCTAATTTTCCACCAGAGCCTTAAATTCTTTAAACCTGTCAAAGACTTCAGATTTCTTCTTAAGGAA
>APFE031197905.1:0-42288 GCA_000404065.3 Pinus taeda
ACCTCAAGGCACTGAAGAAGAGGTTAAAACTGCCACCAACTGAACATCCTCAAACGGCAGAGCTTCTGGAACAGAAAATGATGGAGGATCAGCTAGACCTCCTGTTACAACAGGATCAAAGGATCAGGGAGTTGGAGAAGCAACTGGAGGGAGCATTACAAGAAAAACAGGGAGAATCTACGTCCCAAGCTCCTCCAACAACTTCAACAGCAACAACAGCAGCAGCAACAACAACAACAGCACCAACAACAACCGGTCAACAAGACAGCCCCTCCATAGAAGACATAACCAAAGTTGTCAAACAAATGGAGCTCCAGGCAGACGAGATAAAGAAAGCCAAGGAAAAATTGGCAGAGCTGGAGGCAAAATATGACAAATCCAAACAAACAGTAGCCGAGCAAGGCAGAGAAATAAAAACCTTGACAGCCAGGATAAAGGCTTTGGAAAAGGAGTTGAACCTGGAAACAGCCCTGGCCGAAATAAAGAGAATTATATGGGCCAGAATAAGCAAGTCCATCACCCAGCAATGGAAGTCCATAAAGACCATCCATCAGCAGATGGAACTCCTAAGACAAGCTCGGGTGGACATTGATAGGGCTAAAGCTGTGTTAGGTGACAGGCCAAATCAGGCCAATAGAATAGTTGATTACCTAAAGAGACATGAGGAGGAGGAGTTAGCTGCCATGGGTATTCCGAATAGGACAGAAGCAGTCCTCCATGCCAAAAAGGTACTCACACTCAGAGGCTATGTACAGGCAGTAGAGAGGAAATGCTTTGATATAACAAAAGACATGGATGAGTTCAGGGCCAAACTGGTGGAGCTGCAAGCAAGAGGCCTGCCCAGTCTGTTGAGCAGTCAAGGAAAACTGGTTACCCTTGATCAGTTTGTCAATAGAATGGAGACATACATGGAGAATCAGATCACTGCATCTGGCAGTTCATCTGAACAGAAAGGGCCTCCTTCAGGGCTAGATTTGTATGATAAATTGGGAGGTCTATTCTTCATTGAAAATGAGGTCAATCACCTCTTTGAGACTCCTCCCAATTTCTTCAAGTACACAGAGGCTGATGAGACTTTAATAAAAATCAGAAGACATCAGATGCCCAAGGAAGATTGGTGGCAATCCATGCTCAGAATTCTGCCACGTTAGCTTCAGTCATTCGGTTGCCAGGAGGCCAAGTCAAAAGCAGTCATAAGGCCACATACTTTTAAAGCAGATAATATGAGTAAGGGCTCAGATGACTTAGATCAGAAATCAGTTGTTAAAGACAACATGGAAATGAAGATGAATATTTTCCTCATCCCTCAAGATGACTCTGCTCAAAGACACTTCTGTGAAAATTCAGCATGCAGACAAAGGCTTGTTCCCGTAATGGAATTCATGGTTTGTATAGTTTCAAACGGAAGGATCAAGACTAAATGAAAAGTGGAAGGATCAAGACTAAATGAAATGTTTGAGAAGGATGGAAAATACAGGACAGCATGAGGATAAAGCAAGCATTCAAGGCACTTAAAAGCAAATTCAGCAGAAGGACCATGACAGCTCACCAAAAGGACATACAGCCGCACAAAAGGCCACTCAGCAGTTAATTCAAAGCATTCAGCCCACTTCAACCAACTCCATAAAGCTCCAGATGTCAAAATTTCTCTGACAGCAGTTAATAGCTTTTATAGCTCACTAAAGATTGTAATAACTTCTCATCTACTTTCTCTGTCCCAATGTAAGAGATATTTTTCCGCTCAGATGACTCATACCTGAGATATTTTGTAAACAAACTCCTATATATTCCCCCTCATTTTGATTAGGAGGGGTTGGACTCCGGATGTAAGAAATTCTTATGAGATACTCTCTGTACCTCTGATATTGTAAACTTTTCAGGCAGTTTAATACAAAGGCAGTGGGATTTCTTCAATGATGTGTTGTCTCTTGGTCTCTTGATGGATGTGGATCAAAGGTGCAGGATTCTTGATCATTACATGGCTCAATAAGTTTTCTTATGGCTCCTAATTTCACATATGTTTCCTGTTATTCCATATGTTTCTCATGTTTTCTGTACGTTTAAAAACTCTAGATAGTAAGGAAAAAGGATAGCCTCAGGACTTAGTCATTCACTACCCTGAGCTCAATCTGAACTGTCTCATATGTTTTCTTTCTGTTAAGGTGTTTAAAGCGTGATTCTTAAATGCTACCTTTAAACCATACCATCACTGTGCTTTGTTGTTTAAGAATTCAAGTGATTGCTCTTAGATAACAAGCATCTTTCACAAATATACAGCTTAAGTAACGAAATCTTAATTGCTCATTGCTAGTTGTATTCACCTCATTTTTAATATTCACAGTTTGTTTCATGAAATGCACACAGGCCCTGTACTTTTTCCTCCTCACCTAAATCAAGATTTCAAGAGAAAATAGTCTTAGACCCCATTGCCCAATGGATTAATCTTTCCTGCTGATATACTTTAAAGGAAATCAGAAGCATCCTCCCAACCAAATACACAACAACAACCAAAAACTTATCTCATAACTAGCCTAAAAATCTCACTGAAAGCAGTGACAAAACTAATAGAGAGAGCCCCCTCTGACTGCAGCTGGGCTAGAAGCTGCAGCCCAAAGATTGTTTAGTGGTTACCCCGGCCGTATTCTCTTAGGAGTCAAAGAGAACAACCTGGGTGTTAACAGGAAGGAATAATGGAAAATGGAGGAAGTGGAAGGATCTAGGATACAGTGATGAAAACCCGCTAAAGACCAAGGCAAAAGCTCTCACCCAGGATCTAGAGCATAGGAGGATCCTAGTTTCTTCCTCACCGGACCAATTAAGATGGGGAAAGAACACCAAAGGTAACTTTAACCTCAAAGAGGTTAAACAGGAAATCACAGGATTTAACTTTGTGAATCCTAATGAAGTCTAGAAGAAACTTTAACAAAGTCTACATTGGATGAAAATAAAGTTATTCATCTGGCTAATGCATCAAAGGAAGATCTTAACTTGGGAGAATATCCTTAAGAAAGGCTTCATTGGTCCTTCCAAATGTTACCTATGTGGCACTCATGAGGAGACGATTAAACACCTTCTCAACCTCTATCCTTTCACTTCAAAGGTGTGGGACTGGGTGGCCTCCATTTTTAAACAAACTGATATGGATAGTCTCAGCATATCCAACACCCTGAAGAACTGGAGGAAATACTTCTCAGGGAATGAGATTGTTAATAAAGCCTGGATTCTGGTTCCAGGCTTTGTCATCTGGAATGTTTGGAAAGAGCAAAAAAGTCGAATCTTCAAAAACAAAACAAGCATGCCCCAACACATAATTGATCAAATTCTAAGGCAGCTCAAAGACACAGTAAGAAGCTTGTTGAGGACCCTTCCTAAAGATCCTCCTCTGTCCCAAGAGGAGAGAATTATACTTCACTTGGGTCTCCAGTCTATCAGTCCTTTGGGAATAACAAAGGAAGTGAGCCTAATAAATAAAGGTGTTAACATTTGGAAGCCCCCTCCTTATGGTTTCTTAAAGGTTAATATTGATGGAACAGCTAAGGGCAACCTAGTATTAGCGGGCTTTGGGGGTGCCATAAGAGATGATCACGGATAAATACAAAAAATCTTCCATGGCCACTTGGGGAAGGCCACTAATAACATGGCTGAGCTCATGGCATTAGAGCAATGCCTGGAAATCCTGGTGGATTCAAGTTCACACAATGTTATAATTGAAGTGGATTCAGAATTAATTATTAGAGCGGCTAAGAAAATTTGCTATGGAACCTCTCCAGATAAAGTGTCGAAGCACTAGAAGCTTTTGGAGGTTTTTCACCACATCTAATCTCACCTGCGAACCCTTAAAACTGTCAGATTTGTTCATGTGAAAAGGAAAGCTAATATGTTAGCAGATCGATTAGCGAATGAAGGAGTCACCAATAGGGACAGGGATTCTAGGTATGCTTGGGATTCGTTACCTCCAGGCAAATTGTAGGAGGACTGTCTTTGTCAGGCAACCTAGGGTATGGAACTATGGACTAACAAGATGGATCAAAGGGACTCAGAAGACCGGTAGGAGGATGGAGAACCCCATACAATCTAACCCGCCTTGGTTCGACTGTTTTCCAAGGTCTGGAATTCTTTTGATTGAATGATGAAGGGATTAACTCAGACATCACCACAGGATGAGGTGTCCATTTTCATATTGCTTAGTTGGTGTTTGACAGAGAATCTAAGTGGACTAGATTGGATCAAGAACTGCCCACTGGACGGAATTGAAGGGCATCACGTGGAAAAAGGACGTGTTTGTTTTGTTCGCGAAACAACCGTTTCAAAACCACAAGTGGTATATCGGGTGGGGTCCGAATGGTTTCTGGTTTTTTTGAGATTGGCTCTGATTCCACTCCTCGTGTGACACGTTGCAGAGCGAGGTGAGAGAAAATTTGTGCTTCTCGTCCTCTCGATATTCACGAAGACCGTTGGATCTTAGTCAGTTGATCAACGGTGGCAATTTGTTTGGGCTAGTTGGTCGAACCCGTAAAAAGATTAGAGTGTTATGCTTTTAATTTTCATCGAGTCCATTTGTTAGTTTTAAGTGTGGCTTGTGGTGGGACCTCTTGTGGACCCACGGTGGGTCATTTGTGGCCTTTTTTTGCCTCCAGTTCGATGGACTCGTCCTCCAAGGAATTCTAGGTTCATTTGATGCACGACAGCACTACCAGATGGCCTTGTGCCTTAATTTTTTGGCGGTTCTCCCTGGTTTTCCTGTTTAGGTTTCTCTTGGTTTTGGGTGAATGGTTTGGTTCTGCCTACCGTGATGACTGTTGAACTCTCACAGAGTAGGTGCGGCTTCATGTAAATTATGTATATTTGGCTAGCGTAATAGAAGGTCCTACTCTTACTTGATAAAAAAAAAAGATATTATATGTAAGGCTATTTTAAATTGCGGTTTGTGATATATACATGGTTTAAGAGAGGTTTTTAAATCTTTTTAACTCTAAACATTTAAATTAATCTAAAATAAGTATCAATTACTTTTTACATAAGAAGCATGTATTAAGCAAGAACTCTGCTTATTACACTTGTTAAAATTGGAAAATGAGATGGATATTTAAGTAGAGTGCTATTATGATATAATTAATTAAATTTATCAATAGTTTATCTTTAATCATTTTATTAGTATATATTCAAGTATACAATTTAGAAAAACTAAACTTATAGATTGGTTGAGAGATATCTACTCATAATTGAATGATGAAAAGGAAGGATATTTAGATAGGACTATGATATTATTAAAAAACATTTTAAATGAAAGTCCATTCAAATAACATGTATAAATCAGTAAAATTTAAAGAAAAATGTATTTCATTAAGTAATAAATGGATAAAAAATTGTAGATAAATAAATAAATAACATTATCATCTAAAAATGTTAATAATGTTGATATATAGTAAATATTTAATATTGAAAGTGCTAAATATATAATTATTTGAGATATTATAAAATTTATGTTATGTTGTGATTTTATTTTATTCTTTATGAATTGCATATAAAGATATAAATTCAATATTTATTTTCCAAAAAAGACTATTAAAAAAAATAGATATTAAATAACATTATTATTTGAAATTATTACAAAATATATTAATATGTAACAATTACTTGATATTTAAGGTATAAAAATATGTAATAGTTATTTTAAATATTATGAAATTTATATTACAAATTAAAGATGTATATATATTATCTCTCCCCATTCATGAGATATTTTGTGCTTCATGGAAGCTTCCCTCTATTTAGGTTTCCTCATGTACACATTACTCTCCCCCCTGGAAGGTTTCATCAAGCTTTAGTTTGACGGAGCCTCCAAAGGCAATCCATGTTTAGCTCGATATGGAGGTATTATAAGGCATTGAAGGCATAATGTACTATGGATCTATGTACCGGACTATGGTATAGAAAGAAATAATGAAGTTGAATTTCTAGCTCTTGAAAGGGGTCTCAAGTTGGAAATAATGACGAGTCATTCCAAGCTTCTTATACACAAGCATTCTCAATTAGTTATTACAAAATTCCAAAAATTAATTCAAGGAGCCCCTGTCGAAAAACTATCCAAGAGTTGGAGATTGATTTATATGTTTTATCGAATTCAACAACTATTGTTATCCATCAATTATGTTATCTTGTATCATACAAGGAGGACAAGTAACCAAGCTGCAGACTTTTCGGCTAATATGGGTTTTCTTCAAAGAGGAATATCTTTGGCAATAGGTTGGCCTTGATCCAAATCTCTTCAGCTACCAGAATTAACCAATATCTTTTACTTCGTTGATGTTAGAAGAATTTCATATGAAAGAGTATGAAAAGCCACATGTTCATACTATAAAGAAGAGGAAACATAAAGATGACCATCAATTCGAGAACACAAACACATTGATAACGAAGTTCACCCAGGGTGGGTTGTGTCTCCGGGCCCAGTGTCAATAGTGGGGAGACCACTTCATTGAATGTTGCAAGATGATGATGAGTACATAGTGCATGCTTTATCATTACAAAGATAAATTCCCTCAACCATAGTGACATGTCTCTCCACGAGATGTTCTCCCTATAGGAACTCTCACTCAAATGGTCCCTCCTTCAGCATGACAAGCTAATAAATTCTCACATCACGTGGCATACAAGTATCCCTCAACATAATGGTAAAAAGGATCTCAACAATAAAAACATCACCTCAGCAAATCAAAAGAAAGACATGACATCACTATCTCATTTACCTCCACTTTCGAGGATGGCCTAAAAATGCATAGCTCTGCTGATGAAATGGAATGCATCGTTAAATTTGTGGCACAAAATATTGTAAAATGACTATAAACTTGGCCCCTTTTTGACACTATCAAAATATGGACCCACGAGAATCTCGAAGATTCCCCCAAGGATACCTTCCTAGATATGGTCGAAAAATCTACTGCCCAAATGAAAAATATGAGCACACCATTGCACTCCTTGTGAAATTCTGTGAAAAATGACTATAAAGTCAACATCATTCTGCCTCTGTAAAAAATCATCTTCGAAGGTAATCTTTTAGATTCCACAAGATTCTATAAAGATTCCTTGCTGTTGGCTGCCTGAAATTTTGTTGCTCAGACGGGGAAATGAACCACACCATCACATTTCCTGCAAAATTCTAGTTCGTTTGAGTATAAACTTGGCATGATTCTATCACTGTGAAAAATCACCCTCTAGGGAATCTTTTAGATTCCTCTACGATTCTACATGGAATATTCTAGAAAAGATTCTTTGTCTCGAAATTCGTGCCCCACCTGGGTTGGGTTCCGTGTTGTTCCCCCCCTGTCAATCGAATGGAAAAGGTTTAAATAAAAATTGTAGGGCAAATTTAACAAAGTACTCGCTTGTGGGCCAATGGAATTTGGCTTGCTTATTACGGGACCTGCCCAACATCAAACCCTGCGGGCTCCCGAATTGGCGCGTTGCATTGTTTTTATGGTGGAAATTTTGGTAATCGGTTGAACGGGTGGTGTTCACATATGGCACGAAGGTTACTGTTTATTAACATGGCACGATTTTTCAAGTGGGGCTGCTTGTTTGGTGGGTCGACCAAATGACCGAGCAAGTTCAATCCCCGTCGACCCTAGCATATGTTAAGTGAATAGGCTCTGACCATTGGGGGGTTGGCAGGGTTGGTGGCTCGCCACCCCAAAATAATATATTTAATATATATGTGGCGGTTGGGGCCCAACCGGTCCATCCAAATATTTTTTTATTTTTTTTATTTTTTTTTTATAATAAGACATTGGTTAAAAATTTTCCGCCGAAATTTTAGGGTCACCTGGAAAAATTAATGAGGCAACAAATTCATCTGTTTCGGCGGGCGGATTTCATGTGTCAGTACTTTTCCAAATTGCTGCCTCGTTAGTCACTCCCACTTGGGCTAGTTTGACCAGAACTTTCACTGCGAATATATTGAGCATATGCACTTGGATTTGAGTGTCGTTCACACCATTGGAATCAGGACGACAAGCACTACGATTCTGCTCTATTTTCACTTCAATACAAGGACTTTGATTTTTGAATTATTCTGGGCCACTTCTGAATTTTGAGTGTTCCTAGAGCCACCTGGATCATTCCTCCCCACTGAGGAGCTTGTTAGAAAATTATATATTACAGAGCAATGGAACACATAAAATATATTGCAGAAATATGAACACAGAAAAAAAGAGAGACACAGATATATGTGGTTCACCTAATTTGGGCTACGTCCACGGAGAAACAATCAGTCCTTCCTTTTATATTATCTAGCAAAATGAAGAGATATAACCTACAGCAAATCCATTGTAATTCCCTCTTCGCTCTCATGCAATCTGCTCTCTCTTTGTCGCTTAGAATATAGATCTACATAGATGCAATACAATTCCCTCATATATAGCGAGGGGTTACCTTCTGAGGCAAAAAAACCCTAAATCAAACATAACTTCTACAGTCAGATCTCCGCCTAATAAACATACCAGATTGACTACGAAATTACAACATTTTACAAGGCAATTTTACATCTATTTTTAACTTCGTGGGCACTGCTCCCGATCCCCCGCTAGGGGGGTGCTCCAAATAATTGTCGTCACCCACCCCTGGACCCCCCTGGTAGCATACATTTTACAGGCAGCGTTGCCGCCACATTACGGACTTGGGTCCAATGCGACGATACTTTTGAATAAAGAAGATAATCAAGCTTCACACCCAACAGAGCTTTTGGTCCTCCAAAAGCATGAACATAATATGCAATTGTTTCATTACATTTTATGCACCACAAGTGTCTTTACAGGTCACACTTCCTTCTCCTTCACGCTTGTTCTTTGGAGCCATAAGTGATGACTCGACACCTGCATCCTCTGCAAATTTGTAGTACAATATTTGCAAACTACATGTTCAATTACATGACCAATCATGACCCAAGCATCCCCATAGTTTCCAAGAGTTTATAAGACACACTCTTTGGTCAAATTTACATTAGAATAGAAACCAATACCCCATCTATCAATAAAAGGCCAAAAAACATCATCGTTGCTTTAACAAGCGATGAAAAAGACATCATCACTTTTATATTTATATCACAACACATGATTTACAAAATGCGGCCATGACAAGCTACCATATCTAGTAATACCATCTCTCACTCATCAAAGTGAATGGGTCATCATCTTGGATTTGATTCTCTTGTTGTACAAATTTTCCGATTGTTTCCTACACGGGTGATTTGTCCTTGACCTACTGCTTTGGATGGAGCCTCCAACATGTGGTTCTTTGATGTCCACCTCTATTGCAATGATTGCAAAAAATCTTCTTCCTCCGGAACTGATTTCCCTTCTTCTTTCATTTTTGTGGAGAATGTTTTTCATGTCTCATCATTTTTCTAGTTGTCATTCTCTTGTGGCGCTCGGAAACCACATGGTTATGCAAACCACAAAAAACTACATAGTTTTCTATGCCATGATTTATGTTCATCATTAAAATTCTTGTAATCAAAATGAACTTTAGAATACTGAGACTGTTTATACCTCTCTTGTTTGTCTCTGGTGCGATCCTGATGATGAGAGCCTTCCTTAGATCTTCCTCTGCAATGTGAATTTTCATGGGAGGATTGTGATCTGTTGCAATCATCCTCTTTCTTCGATGGCTTCGAAAATTCCTTGGAAACTTCTGATACCTTTGCACTCTCTCCTTTAGTGTATCCCAAACCTTCAAATCGAGGTCTTTGTACAACCTCCAATGATTGAGTCATTCTTTGGTCATTAACACCAAGTCCTCCTCCTTTATACCCCATCCTTGTAAGGTGTCTCATGCCAGTTGCTGAAATCAATACCTCCATGTTTCTAACAAAAATATTGTCACGTGAAAATGAAACTAAAGAATTATCAACATTGTTTACCTCAGCTGTCAATTCTGAAACAGGTGATGATGGCTTTTCTAAGCCTTCGTTGCACTTCAACTCTTCTAAGGCATTTTTCGTGACTTGTAGTTGAAGCTGAAATCTCTATTTCTCCTCTTTCTCTCCTCCTAGAAGTCTCCTCAATTCAAAATTCTTTGTTTGAAGACTCTGATTGATATCCTCATCTTAATGATGAGAAGACAATGAAGAAGGTGAAGAATCACTGAAAGATGGAGATGGAGTATCTTCCTTTGCTCTTTCTTTCTCCCGTTCCTCTCTTGCCATATTTTCCTCATAATCCACATACATTATTTCCACAATGTGTGCCATCCTGAGGAGGTCCTCGTAGAGATCTTTGTTTTTCTCCATTTCCCTTATTGTTGCATGTTCAATCATTCACACTTGCAATCCACATCAGCAAGAAGATCGCTCTGATACCAAACTTGATCCAGATCTCTTCAGCTAGAAGAATTAACCAAGATCTTTTACTTTTGTGATGTTATCATAATGTTATGAAACCAGCTCACAAAAAGATAGAAAATATAGATCAACGCCTTAGAAATAAGGCTCTTCGAGGGGGCAACCACCTTTACATTACACAAATGAACAATTCTTAAATTATACAAATGACAATACCTCCTTTCTATATATAAGAGTCTAAGGGGTCATAATATAATTAAAACCGACATAACAATAATAATGTAAGGGCACAATAATAATAATATGCGGACTACATGGGCACAACAATATAATAAGGGGGTTGTACTAATAACAATAAGGGGTTACACTAGTAGTATAGGGACCTAACATGCCCCTCTCCTTCAAAAAGTGTTTTCCTCAATGCTTGAGTAGTTCTTGATGCTTATGTATAAAATTCTTGTCCTCTCATGTGGAATCTTCAGCGAGTAAGCTCTTCCACTTGATGAGATACTTTGAAATTGATTGATTTCATAGATGTTGGGTTCTTGTTTCTGTGACAGCTCCAGGCTCTAATATGATTTTTCCTTCCTCGTCAAGTTCTGGCAATATTGTTTGAAATGGGACCTTCTGCAAATTTTGAATGAGTGGCCACACTTCTTCGTCCTTCTTCCATTCATCACTTTCTTTGTTTATCCAATCTGGTTGGATAATAGAAATAACACAAAACAATGCTTCCACATCCTCATCCTTTTTTGAGAGTATATCTGCAACAACATTTTGTTCTGTTTTTTGTAGATGATTTCAGAGTCATAACCCAACATATTTGTGACCCATTTTTGTTTCTCTTCAAAGGAAAATCTTTGTTCTAAAAATTATTTAAGAGTATCATGATCCATTTTTATCTTGAAGTGTCTTCCCATTAGGTAGGGTCATCATTTCTTAAGTGCATGTAGTATTGCCAACATTTCCTTCTCATAAATAGCTTTGTGTAAATACTTTCCTTTGATTGGACGACTTCGAAAGAAATGGCTCTTTCATCTTGCATTAAAAAATCACCAATTCCATTTCCTAAAGCATCACATTCCACAGTAAAGGTTTTTGTGAAATCCGACATAGCTAAGACCGTTGCTTGGCACATTGCCTCTTTAAGATGTTCAAAGGCCTTTGTTGCTTATGGAGTCCATGAAAATGCATCTTTCTTCAATAATGTTGTTAGAGGTGCTTCTATTCTCCCATAATACTTAACAAACTTGCGATAATACCATGTAAACCCAAGAAATCGTCGCAGATGCTTTATGGATGTGGGGATTTTCCATTCCTTAATGGCTTTAATTTTTCTAGGGTCTACCTTAACACCTTCATGAGATACAATATGACCCAGATATTTCCACCTCTTTGTACTCCCAAAGAAACATTTGGAGATTTTTGCATATATTGTTTCTCCTCCAAAGTTTGAAGCACCCTGTCACATGTTGAAAACAGATCCTTCCAAGAACTTGCTATAGATTAGTAATATCATCAAAAATACTAACACAAATTTTCGAAGGAAGGTTTTGAAAATGGAATTCATCAAACCTTGAAATGTAGAAGGTGCATTGGTAAGGCCAAAAGGCATGACCAAAAATTCATAACGACCCTCATGAGTTCTAAATATTGTTTCTGAAATGTCTTCAGTCTTCATTCTGATTTGATGGTACCCTGAACGAAGATCCAACTTGGTGAAGTAAATTGATCCATGCAATTCATCCAATAATTCATCAATGAAAGGAATGGGAAATTTACCTTTTATAGTGAGCTTGTTGAGCTCCCTATAATCTGGCCACATGCACCATGATCCATCCTTCTTGTGCACCAATAATATTGGAGCAGAGAAAGAGCTTTGAGTAGGTTGAATTATACTAGCCTCTGGCATTTCTGCAACCATACGTTCGATTTCACTCTTTTGGGCATAGGGATATATGTACGGTCTGATGTTTGGAGGAACACTTCTTGGAATAAAATGAATAGCATGATCATGTTCACAAATAGGTGGGAGGCCTTTGAGAGTGTCAAATACCTTGGAATGATTATCCAAGACTTTTTGGAGAGCTAGAGAAATATATGATTTCAATGTGGGAACCTCTAGCGAACTTAATTGTGCAATTACACCTCGTTGTTCCTTCTTTAGAATATTTGTCATACCGTTAGAGCTGATTATCTTTCCCGGTTTCCCTGCAATACCCCTTAATTCAACTTCCTTTCCTTCCGCAAAAAAATTCATGAAAAGTTCTTGAAAATTAAAAGATGTTGTACCTAAGGATTGTAGCCATTGGACTCCTAGTACAACATCAGCACCACCCATTGGAATGGAAAGCATTGGGCTATTCGATACATATTCTCCCATGGATAGCTTCATATTATGGTACTTTCCAGAGAAATTTATGGTTCCTCCACTTGCAACCATCACTTGACACTTTGGTGCTGGATATAGGAAGCAATTCAATTCCTTGTCTATCTTACAATGAATAAAATTATGGGTACTTTCCGAATCAATCAACACTATTACCTTTTTCTTGTTGATATGTCCTTCTATCTTGATAGTTTGAGGAGTGGTAATTCCAGCCAATTCATTACAATATATGGTCGGATTCATTTCTTCTTTATCTAGGGTTTGTTCCTGGAGTATATCCTCTTCTTTTGACATTTCTTGTTCCTTTTCTTCCTCCTCTTCACAATCTATGTAGAATAATTTCTTCTTTAAGCCACACTTATAATCTTTGTGTATTTCTTACAACTGTAACAAAGCCCTTTTGCTATTTTTTTTCCAATTGTTGTGGTGTCAACCTTATAGGTTGTTGGACTAGGGCATCAACACTTCCATATTTATAGTTGTGAGTGGTATGCTTCCTGGTTGCCATATTTTGCTTTCCATTTTTCTTGCTAACCTGAATGCCTTCTCTAATGAATCAGGTTCCCAAAGGCGAACATCATGTTGGATATTATCCTTTAACGACCCTATGAACACATCAATCCTATGCTCCTCTGGAATATCTTTTACCCTTATGTTCAATTTTTGGAACTCCTCAATGTGCTCCATTATTGAACCCTTTTGTTTGGAACTTATCAATTGGCTAAAAAAAGTGTTGCTTTTTGTATCCTCATAATGTGCTATCATTTCTTTCGTAAAAATTTCCCAAGTGACAATTTGTTTATGAGAGAAAAGCCATCGATACCATACAAAATTATTTGGTTCCAAATATAAAGTTGCAATACGTACCTTTTGTGTGTTTTTCACATTATGGAGATCGAAAAATTGCTCCATCTATAGTATCCATGTTTCGAGATCCTTACCATCAAACTTCCTCATATCGATTTTTGGAACATGGTGGGTCTTCAATCCAACATTAGAGTCTATGAAATCATGATTAACATTTCTTTTGTTCTCATCATGAGTTTCCTTTACTACCCTTTCCCCATTAGTAACCATTTCTTGTAGCAACTTATTCAAATTTATATTCAATTCTTCCATCTTAGCGTCCGTGCCATTTATCTTAGCTTCCATTCCATCCATATTAGCTTCCACGGCATCCATCTTAACTTGCACACCATATTATCTTCCACGCCATTCAGCTTGCTTCAGTTACCTTTTGTGAGAGTGAGATTTCTTGTACTTGGTCTTGTAATTTTGATATATCAGGTTGCATTTCTTCCTCTTCTTCACGAGTCATGCTAGAGTTTTCAGGTTTCTTACTAGGTGTTTCTATTTTCTTTCTTTGGTGCATCAATTAATGCTAATAATTCTTCACTATTCCCTTTGAATTCCTTCAAACTAC
The DNA here is from genome assembly GCA_000404065.3 of Pinus taeda. Taxonomy (NCBI): domain Eukaryota; kingdom Viridiplantae; phylum Streptophyta; class Pinopsida; order Pinales; family Pinaceae; genus Pinus; species Pinus taeda. Next base: position 14,149 of record APFE031197905.1, read on the forward strand.
ACACATTGTTTTCACTTTGTAAGAGCACGATATTGAATATGTTGTATCTCTCTAACTGTAGATCTTGAATATCTAAAATCACGTCCTGCAGTAGCCCTTTGAGTCCTCTTTCTAACCCGACAAGTCTAATCAAGATTGGATTCTCCAAGGAAGAGTTATGCCAAATCTCCCATGGTGATGGAATTATAGACTAGTTCAGTAGAGCAAACTTGTACGAAGTGCCACGTGTCATTGGTTCGAACTTAGTTCCTGAAACTGATATACAGAAAACTACAGACCGTTCTCTTTCTGAAAATTCTTACAAAATTTCAATTTGATGTTCAGAACAAAAGTTATGATGATTTTCCCCAGGTCACCTATTTGGAATGTAATTCAGGAGTCTGCAAAAACCCTAACTTCCTCAGATCATATCTTCGAAAATATGGCGAGAAAAGCTCTTAAATTTAGAGCCGAAGTTCAAAACGATTTCGGCTCAAATGTTTTTTTTTTATAGCGAAAAATGCCACGATGACCCGTTTAAAGCAGTGAAACCCTAGAATCCAAAGCTCTGATACCAAATGTTATGAAACCAGCTCACAGAAAGATAGAAAAGATGGATCAATGCCTTAGAAATAAGCCTCTTCAAGGGGGCAACCTCCTTTACATTACACAAATGAACAATTCTCAGATTATACAAATGGAAAGACCTCCTTTCTATATATAGGAGTCTAAGGGGTCATAATATAATCAGAGCCAACATAACAATGATAATGTAAGGGCAAAATAATAACAATAGTGGGCTTCTATGGGGCACAATATAACAATATGGGGACTACATGGGCACAACAATATAATAAGGGGGTTGTACTAATAACAATAATGGGTTACACTAGTAGTATAGGGACCTAACAAATAATCGCATATGAAAGAGTATGAAAAGCCACATGTGCATACTGTAAAGAAGAGGAAACATAAAGACGACCATTAAATCAAGAACACAAACATATTGATAACGGAGTTAACCCAGGGTGGGTTACGTCTCTGGACCTGATGTCAAGAGTGGGGAGGCCACTTCATTGAATTTCAGTAAGATGATGATGAGTACATAGTACATGCTTTGTCATTACAATGATAAATTCCCTCAGCCGTAGTGGCATGTCTCTCCACGAGAAGTTCTCGTTATAGGAACCCTCACTCAAATGGGCCCTCCTTCCGCATGACAAGTATAACAACGCTCGTGAAAATTGCATGTAAAAAATATATAAATACCACGAATGATGGGACATGTATTCTAAGCGGAATGGTGGGCAGGACATCCTAGGGGGTGTTCATTTGGTTGTTTATGGCTAAGGAATTTGGCAAAGGCAATGGCTAAGGCATTAAAGAGGCAAAAAGGTATTTTGGTACATTTATTTATGAAAATAATGGAAACTAGGAGAAAAGGAAGGTGAAAGGCCACATTTTGCATGTGAGGAGGAAATTGAAGGAAAATAATGGAAAATGAAGAAAATAGAGGCCTCATTAATAAAAAGGCTTATGAGGATTAGTTGGAAAGATTCTTTCTTTCAGTGTGAAGCTTTTGTTAGTTCAGTTTTGGAGCTCTCAAATTACTCTCTCTCTCTCTCTCTCTCTCTCTCTCATACTCTTGGTTACTTAGAGTTTTCTTGGAGCACTCTTGGAGGGTGTGGCATACTTGGATTCTTAGAGCAAGAAGGAAAATGAAGTGCAGGAAAGCATAAGAAGGTATCGACATCAACAGCTACATCATATTTTCTTGCAGGTATCGAGTTGCATGTATGATTTCTTCACTAGTTTTGGCATGCATGGCACATGCATGTGGTTTCTTGGTTATGATCTGTCGTTGGCATGGAGGATGGTCAGGGTTGACAGTGGATTGCCTAGCCTTGCCATTTCCTGGATAGCCATGGTGATTGCGAGTTTACTTCCATTGATTTGTTTCGGTTGGTTCTCATTTTTCCATAGTTTGGGTTGAGTTACTAGTCCTGGAAGCCCTGGTTGAACAAATGCTCTGGAAGCCCTGTAATAGCTTGGGTTGAGTTACTAGTCCTAGAAGCCCTGGTTGGACAAACACTCAGGAATCCCTTGGTGGGTTGAGTTACTAGTCCTGGAAGCCTTGGTTGGACAAATGTTATGGAAGCCCTGTATAAGCTGTGGGTTGAGTTACTAGTTCTGGAATCATTGGTTGTACAAACGCTCAAGAAGCCCTAGAAGGCTTGGATGGAGACCAATCTGATGATGGTTTTTGGTGATATCTGACCATGAGGTGGAATCATTGTTTGATGGGTTGAGGTGGGTGGCCTCTGGAAGCCCTGGATGAGTTTTGATTGATGTGTTCTATGAGATCCCACATTCATGCTTGGGATATGGCACGGGGGCGATTGGCTGAAGAGAGACTTGGCTCATCCAATCTATGGTCGGGTGGAACGTGGTAGTCCCATCTCCGGTTGGTTCATTGCATTTATTAATGAAAAAAAAATCATTCCCTTGATTTTCATGTGCAAATGTACTGATGTATATATGGATTTTGATGGCTGATATGTTTATTGTATTTCTGTTCCTATTATGTTTTTTTTATATGCACATTTACCCCGGAGGTTGTTATAGAGTGGTATCAGAGCATGGTTCAAACACTTGGACTGGATGGGCTCTATCGTAGGTAAAATGAAGAACAAAGGTTAATTTTTAGACCTTTCTGTCATATCTGTTATAACTTTTCTTTTATGGAATATTAGAAGTCGAAATTTTGTCCATACTGAAGGAAAATTCCATTGATAATGTGGTAAAAATTTCAAATATTGGTTCACAATAATTTAGGAATTGTGATCTAAGGAAGATGACCTTTCTGAATGCACCTTTAAATAGGTCACGTTGGCATTTCTGCAATAAATTTTCTTTTGGGAACTCTCAAGAGCTAAAATTGTTTCCACAATGAGGGGAAATACTGATGATATTGTGATAAAAATTTCAGACATTTATTCGCAATATTTTAGGAGATATGACCAGTGGAAGTCGAGCTTTTTGGATACTCCTAGAATTGTGCACCAAATAGGATTGTGTTAGTATTTGTGTTATAACTTTTCATCTATGAAATCTCAGAAGTTGAAACTTGAACCATAGTGAGGTAAAATACCACTAATCATATGGTTCAGTTTCCATAACTTGTACTACTACAATTTAGGATATATGCTTTGAATCATTCAGTACATTATGTTGCATGCAAAGTGTTTGATGAAATGCTTAAATGGTTCAATGATTAATTGCATCCAAAGTGTTTGACAAAATCCCCAAATGAGTATGTTGTTTGTGGTTCGGGATAGTATTGATGTGTAATAGAATTTCTGTAGTTTATATATGCTTACTTGTATGAAAATAGTTTGCTATATTAGTTTGCATGTAAAGTGTTTGAATAAATGATTACATGCAAATGTAATAGTATAGTAGTTGTTTGAAGAAAATCTAAAAGTATGGTAATTATTTGAAGAAAATGTTATCTTTTTGGATGGGATAGTATTGTAGTATGATAATATGGATGTAGCTGATCTATGCCCATTTCCATGCAAAGAATTTGAAGAATTGCATGTAAGGAATTTGAAAGGTTGTATGCAAAGAATTTGAAATGTTGCATGTAAGGAAATGGAAAAGTGGCATGTTTTTAGTTAGTATGTTACAAGTGGAATAAGCGAAATGTTATTGACTTAATCTCATACAAATTTATGAGAAATAAAAATCAATTTCTTTTCAAGTGTGGCTAAATTTAGTAGAGATTTGGAGATCCCATTTCCATAATTGGACATTGGAGATCGGGCCATTATAATAGCTTCCTCTTTCTACCTTGGTGTGGACCATGGATAGTAAGGGGTTATGCTTATAGGTTGTTAGTATTGGTGAATGTTTATTTCAAATTAATAGACATGATGTCTTGATTTTTGGAACATATGAATGACTGTATATGGATTATATGTCGCTTACATGTTGATTTCATGATACCTACTTACATCCTTGTATGTTGGGTTACTTTTTTGAATATTTTGATTACATGTATCAGTCTTGTAGGTTGATTACAAGAATTGATCACTTATGTTCGACTACATGCGTTTATGCGTAGGTGTAGTTGATTTGGCATTTCTTGTGCATATTGTTGGTTGCGTGTGGCAATATGTACAATGGAGTAATGGTTGTTGTTATGCATGTATGATCTTAGTTATGATTATGCATGTATAGTAGGTAAAACATGCCTTGTGAAGTTATTGTGTGCAATTTAGGTCATCATGGTGCTATTGGATGTTATGATGCTAATGTGTTGGATGAGATAGAGCAGGAGATGCAGATAATTATAATGAGGTTGCAACATTGGACTTTGGGGTAAGAGAAGATCGTCATACATGTATTGTATGTTCGACATGCAGGTATGCAGGTTAAGGATTTTATATGAATTAGGTTTATATACATTAGGTTTATGTACATGTCTTTTGATGTTATGGTTACATTCATGATAGATGTTGGTTATTTAGTGTAGTTATATACACATGTGTCAGATAGTCAAGAATGATAGTAACCTATAGTGGTATGCATTGCTATTTTTGTTTTATATTAGATAACCTGATGATTATGTTGTATGTCGTTGATGAGTATGATATATAGATTATTGTTGTTATATGCTATTAACTTGATGATTAGGGTTATTTCATTGAGATATTGATGTTATAATTTGGATTGGTCATATGTGTGATGGTTATGTTCATTGCCTTGAAGATATTGATGTTATATGTATTGTGTTAACCTCGTTTGACCTATGCAGATTGTTATGGTTGCGATATTCAAGTATGAACCTACATATTTGTGAGATGGTGTCATACTAATCTAGATTGATTTTACATATGTGTGAATGATAATTGTGTATGAGTTTACATTGTGAACATGTTAGTTAGATATTGTTATGGATATCATGATCTTGTGAGTGCTTGAACTGATGTGTTGTAAAGTTGTATCATGCTAACCTAGATTTATTGTGTAGACAAGATAACCTCCCCTGATATACATTAAGGTATGGGTTTTATTATGCCGTATATTTGGTGCTTGGTTGTTTGATTATGACGTCTATTTGGTGTTTGAGTGTTTGGTGCCTAGTTGATTTATTTAACATGGTATGTTTGCAAGTGGTTGGATGATTGATGAATTTCTTAATATGAGTATGTGTTCCAATGATCTTGTTTTAAGATGATTGTACTAACATGTATGTGTTGAGATAGTTGATATGTACTTAAATGTAGCTGATAGTTGTAGCATTATGTCTAATGACTATGGATTATGACATGATTGTTTGTTAAAGTTGATTTCAAATTGATAAATGTGATTGTATTGATATTTGGAACATGTGGTTGACATGTGTGAACATGATGCAGGGAGTTGCATGGCAAGAGAGATTGCCATGAATCGTGAAGAAGGCGCAGGTTGAGTTTTCCCTTGGATGCACTAGGAACCGTGGGGATTGAGTCATGGAGTTTGTTGTTAGTCTTATGCTTTTGGTCTTTTGTGTTTTTCTTATGCTTGATTTGCAGATCTATTTATGTCTAGAGTATGGTCATACGACTTTGTTTACAGAGTCATGTTGTTATTGGTTTTTATGGTCTTCTTCTTGTTTGTTTCTTATCTTGCATTTTATGTTTTGAGCCTTGGGAATTGGTTGGGAAAGAGGAAAGTTGACGGACCTCGGGGAGAGCTGTGTGGTACTCGTAAGGGAATGTAAGATTCAGATGAAGCTTGGTGCATGAGTAAGTGCAGTGGAAGGTAAGCTATGACAGTTGGTTGGACTGGCTGGGTCCATTGTGGTAAATGGACAGTAGTAGTGCAAACACAAGAAATGTAACCAGAAAAGGTAAAGTAAATGGATCAGAGGTGTCATATGATTTAGCTATGTTGGGAACTATTGCTCTCAATGCCTGTGCATAAATAAGGAATTTCTCTTAACCTAGACCTTATTTTATCTGGTAATTATTTTATGATCATGATTATTTTGAAGTTTATATATGTATACATGTATGTATGTATGTCATTGTCTGACAAGATCATGATTGTTTTATGCTAACATTTATATATGTATGTATGTATCCATGTATCTATGTTACTGTCTGAGAGGGTTTTCAGGGATCATTCTTGTGGAGGAATGATTGCTTATGCAAGAGAACAACATGAAGAGGTTCATGGTCTTACAAGGAATCAATTGGAAAGAGTATTCATGACAAATATACGAGGTCAGTATCATGTGGATATAATTTGATATTGTATACTTGTATTCTGCCTATGTCTATGTTATAATAGGTAATGTTGAAGGATACATCAACAAAGTGAAAGAAGTGTGGTCTGTGGCATGCTAGGATAAGCATGGAGAGATACCAGAAGCAAGGTTTCTTGGTAAGGACAATATGGTTTTGGATGTGTGGTACTACTATTATTCATATGTTGTATATGTTGTACATGTTGCATCTATGATGTGTGCACTTGTGGTGTTGTGTATACATAGCATGTGTACATGTTATTTATGTAATGTTATGTACATGATGGTAAAAATAGGGTTGTGCGAATATTGAATATGGGGTATTGTATACATATTGTACTGTCTCGATCACGTATATGTGGCATGTGTGCATATGGTGCTATGTACATGTTAGATATGTGGTATTGTGTACATATTGTAGTGTGTGCATGATGAATATGTAGTGTTGTGTGCATATGGTGCTATGCGCATGTTGAGTATGCAGTGCTGTGTGCAAATGATGCTATGTATGTGTTGGATATGCAGTGCTATGTACAAGTGGTGTTGCGTGCATGTGATACATTGGTACTATGTACATATGGTGTGGTGTGCATGATTGTACAAGTGGCGCCGTGTGCGTGTGGTGTTGTGTACACATTGTACAAGTGGCATTGTGTGCATCTGATGCTATGTACATTTCATGCATATGGCGTTGTGTACATGCGGTGTCATGTACATGTGATGCGTGTGGTACCGTGTACATGTGGTATTGTGTACGCATTGTATAGTGGTGTAGTGTACATGTGGCATTGTGTACATGTTGTGCAGGTGGTGCCATGTACATGTGATGACGTGCACACGTTGTGCAGGTGGTGTGGTGTACCTATGGTACTATGTACATGTTGTACGTATGGTATTGGTGTACATGTGGTATTGTGTGCATGTCATCGATGTTGTGTTATGGGCATGCAATATTATGTATGTGCATCATGTCGTCATGGTATTGTGGCATGCGTACTCGTTGTGTTGTGCTTTGTGTAGTTACATGTATTGGGTGGTATTGCACATCGGGTATAGATGATGCACTGTGTTGTACACTGGCTGTAGGTGTATGAGTTGTACGTCAGGTGTAGGTGCATGTATTGCATGGTGTTGTGTGTCAGGTGTGGCTGTATATGTGTGATGCACACTATGTGTCTATGCACATGGTTGAGGAGAAGGCACTGGGTGTTTTTCGGGTGTAGAAATCGAGCTGAAGTGCGTATGGAATAAAGACAAAGGTAGAAGCTAAGGATTGATGAAAGGATAAGTATCAACATTTTATTTTAGTTTTATTATGCATGTGATTTATGACTATGGTATATGATGATTATATCTAATTTATGATTTTGATCTATGACGGTTGTGTTTGAGATAACCTAATGTGATATATTTATATATGTTGATTTGGTCAAATATGTTAGTTTGACTTGTTGTGACATGAAGCGAACATGATTGCAAATGTACCTTATTGACGAGCTACCAATGAGGTATGATGTGAAATTATTTTAAATCTAATGGAAGTTATGTGCTTGGTAAAGGAATGCATGAAATTCTCAATTGGGTGGTTGAAATCGATAGCAAGAATCAACAGCGGCAGCAAAGGATTTGAAACATGCAACAGTATTTTGGTAAATCACTTCAAGAGTAGGGCCATTGTGGGACACTGGTACCCAATAGTGTCCATTGATTTCCATGAGCATGCTGGACCGGTATGGTAGTTTTGAGGCAGGTATATGCCTTGGTCTTTGAATCTTCTGATACAAGGAAGCCTTGCCAAGGGATGGACTACCCAGGATGGGGGTGCCAGGGGAACTTGGAAGGTGAGTGACTGCACGGAAGGGGTGACCGGATTCCCGAGGGACTGTGTAGCAGAGAAGGGAAGGTCACTGATGGATTTTTTTTGGTCATTAGCATTTCCATATGGAATCAAATGCACATTAGGTGTGTGCCCTAGAAAAATGAGCCGATAGTTGTTCGCTGAGAGGACAAGTGGTATAGGATTATAGCGTTGGACATTGTATACAGATTTGACCTTGCAGTGGATTATGGACTTCCTGGGAAGGAGGTGAATCCTGTTATTACTTTGAGGGTGCAGGTGTGAGCCTCTGGATTCCCTTATTGATTGATACGGGCATCGTATCCTTTATTTGTTGGTTAAGAAAATGTGTATATGTGTATATCATTGTAAATACCGTAAAGAGTTGTGTTATAAAGCTCCAATATGTGGTATGGTTTTTATCTGGTCATGTTGTCATGAGGTTTTGATTTTGAGCACGCCCTTCATTGTAAATACTGCAACGAGATGTGTTATAAAGCTCCATGGGCAGTATGTTTGGGTTTCAGCAGTCTTGTTGGTTATAGATGTCATTGAACACCAAGGACAGTGCTCCCCCAAGGGGGAGGGTTTTGTAACAGCCTTGGTGAAAATTCCATGTAAAAAATATATAAATAACACGGATGATGGGACACGTATTCCAAGCTGAATGGCGGGCAGGAAATCCTAGGGGGTGTTCATTTGGTTGTTTATGGCTAATGAAATTGGCAAAGGCAATGGCTAAGGCATTAAAGAGGAAAAAAGGTATTTTGGCACATTTATTTATTAAAATAATGGAAATTAGGAGAAAAGGAAGGTGAAAGGTCACATTTTTCATGTGAGGAGGAAATTGAAGGAAAATAATGGAAAATGAAGAAAACAGAGGCCTCATTAATAAAAAGGCTTCTGAGGATCAGTTGGCAAGCTTATTCCTTTCAGTGTGAAGCTTTTGTCAGTTGATTTTTGGAGCTCTCTCATTATTCTCTCCCTCTCTCTCATACTCTTGGTTACTTAGAGTTTTCTTGTAGCACTCTTGGAGGGTGTGGCATACTTGGATTCTTGGAGTAAGAAGGCAAAGGAAGAGCAAGAAAGCGCAAGAAGGCATCGACATCAACAACTACATCATATTTTCTTGTAGGTATCGAGTTGCATGTATGATTTCCTCACTAGTTTTGGCATGCATGGCACATGCATGTGGTTTCTTGGTTATTATCTGTCAATGGCATGGAGGATGGCCGGGATTGACAGTGGATTGCCTAGCCTTGCCATTTCCTAGATAGCCATGGTGATTGTGGGTTTAGTTTCATTGCTTTGTTTTGGTTGGTTCTCATTTTTCCATAGCTTGGGTTGAGTTACTAGTCCTGGAAGCCCTGGTTGAACACACACTCTGGAAGCCCTGTAATAGCGTGGGTTGAGTTACTAGTCATGGAAGCCTTGGTTGGACAAACGCTCTAAACGCCCTTGGTGGGTTGAGTTACTAGTCCTGGAACCCTTGGTTGCACAAATGCTATGGAAGCCCTGTATAAGCTGTGGGTTGAGTTACTAGTTCTGGAAGCCTTGGTTGCACAAATTCTATGGAAACCCTGTATAAGCTGTGCGTTGAGTTACTAGTTCTGGAAGTGTCACGCGGAATCAGTCGATCTTGCGGACAAGACAGACCTTCCTACAATCTAATGAAGACCTAATGACAAACAAACCAACCAGACACTATCTTTCTCTAAATGCGCTTTATAAATAATGGTAAACAAATGTGTTTAAGGGCCTACCTCATGTCCAACGCAAGTTCGGAGATGCCTTCGCTTCTTTGATCCAAGTAAGTTCCTTCGTCGCAAACCTGCAAGAACAAACAAGGCAAACAATTAAATAGCACTTGAATATCCAATATTATAAAACATATTTAACATGAAAGTCAAGGAGTCCATGAAACAAATAGCATAAGATACTTGTTGAGAAAAATGAGCTTGATTGTATTAATTCAAAAGAAAAGAACCTTACAACCTTTGCCTTGACGCTGTACAAGCTCCTTCCAGGGTCCAACAAGAAGTCTCCTCTACTTTGACAAGCTTCACTCACTCCCTAATGGGGCCAAAAAGGTATGTGATCTCTCCTCTTAAGCTCAAATAGGAAGTCTTGATTTCACTAGCATTTACCCTCAAAAGTTCAGCTTCTAACCTCCCTGGCCACTGACCCAATGCCTCAATTTATAGTGCAATGGAGATCAGTTACGAGCTCCTCCTTCAAAGGGATAGAGTCCTCCTTCAAAGGGATAGCTCCTCTCAACAAGGGATTAGTTCCTCCTATGATAGGATGCATGAACCACTTGGAGCGAACAATCCACGTAACAAATGCTTCTAGAAAACTCTAGAATTAACCCAAGATGAGTTTTTTAAGATAAAGATTGTGCCTTTTGACTTTTACATGGGTACGCACCCTCCCCTTTACATACAGAGCGTATAAGTATGCAGATAACTTGAACAAAAGGTGCGGGCCCGCAGGAAAAAGTAAGAGAAAGTGCGGAACCAGAGTTACATTGCTTTTTTGATGTCTTTCTCTCATTTCTCAAGCTTGTTTTGAAGAGATGAGGATTAAGACTTGCTTAGGAAGCTGGTATAGGTGATGATAGGCCTACACTGACTGCAAATAATCAAGGTGACGATATTTTTGTGTAACAGATTCTTCCACAAGGAATTAGAGAGACAAAGTTAGTACTTATGGGGAGAAAGTAATATCTCCAAGGCTCCTCTATTGGAGCTAGTGACGTTCATCATATTTATGTATCTTGGGATTTTTTCTTAATATCGAGGCCTTCCAGGTGAACACATTTTCACACATGGATTGTGAATCTTTCTAATACTATTCTTTGGATGTTTATGGTACATGTTTTGCTTTCACATGTATTGGAGTAATTGAACTACTTTGGTGACTTCAGTGCTTAACTTATTAGAAGTGTGTTTTAATATTTATAATGATCACCACATCTATGTGAACTATTTCTCTTGATGTGAGACAAGTCTTTCTCATTCATGTGTGTCTCTATTAGGGTATTACTATTACTTCTATCTTAGTGGCTCACTTTATTTCCCTCCTTTGGAGTAAGATAACCTAGATACATCTGCAATTGAACATTCACAAGGTGCACATGCTTTCTCATTCAAAAGGACATTTTCGCTTCTCCCTCATCTTGATCATTAAAGCCAAGGAATATATTTAAGTAAAGGACAACCAAGATGTATTCTAGATGAGACTTCTACACAAAACAATGTGAGGTCTAATTGGGACCTTATATTGGGGATAACCCTTGTATGTTGGTTGTATCCAACAACATCAACATGTGGCTTTATTGAGCTTCCTATAATCTATGCACAGTGTTAGTGTGTCATCTTTCATCCTCACAAACAAAACCAGTACTCCAGAAGGTGATACACTAAGCCTGATATACCCTTTGTATAACATTTATTTTAGTTATAGCTTCAACTCTATTAATTTTGATGTATTCATTTGAGAAGGAGATTTATATGTCAACATTGTCCATGGAAACAATTCTATGGATAATTTATTTCCTTGTGTGGCAGTAATCCAAGTATTTCTTCAGGAAGCACAACTTAAATGTTTTTTATAATCGCGTTCTCCCTTGAGCTATTGGTGTTACCTTCAGGATTGTTGGTAATTTGGATAACGAATAGTTTACATCCTTTCTAGATATGTCATTATAATTATAGTATTGTTACTAAATTGATTGGTATTGGTTTCAATTTCCCTTGTAGCACCATCTTTTCACAGTCCTCATTGAGGCACTTAATCGTTTTGATAATCCAATCAACTTTTGTCATGTGGCTAGCCAACTAGTGCATCCCAATGAGGATATCACACACACCTAAAGGTAGAAACTTTAGGTTCATAGTCATCGGAATCCCTCCTATCATGAATGGGCACGTTTTTACCATGCTCTCAACTCATTTCTTCATCCTTGTGGGCAGTCAGACCAACCACAATTCCTTGTTTTGTTTCTTTTATAATGCACACTTCTCTATAATGTTGGGACTAATATAACTAAAATTTGAGCCAGGGTCTATTAAAATTGAAGCAATATGGCCATTGGTTGTACCTTCCATCTAGATCATAGAGGCTTGACGATCAGCTCGCCTATTGTCTAATGCCACATATATAGGAACACTCTAATCTATGTCATTGATTGTCTCAACTCCCTATACATTATGTAGTCCTAGGTGATTCCTTTGTATCTAAGGAAATTCCCTCCATAAGGGGTATTCCCCATACTCCTAGCATACTATAGGTTTCCTCTAGGATCCATTCTCTTCTTCTCTAATAGGTTTAGAGGACTAATCACAACTAGCAGTAGTGACAATCCTCACAATTCCACCTTGCTAGAATTCCGCAGCTTTCTACCCCTTTCCTTTATATCTATACTTTCTCTTGGCTTTCTAATCACCCTTGAACTTAGAATTGTGCTTGGATTGCTTGTAGCACTACTCTAGCTTCCGTATAACATCCTCTAGAGTTTGTAGCTCATTAAGCTCTATTATACCCTTGAATTCTTGTGGCAATCCACTAAGATACTTTTGAATCTTTGGCTTCTCATCCTTGAGTTAGGGTGCATACCTTAGCAATGTTGAAATGTGTAGCTTGGGAGGTAATCCCACAACCCATGGGGTGATGGGTTTGTGAGGCATTGACCCAGAAAAATGGAGCTTCATTGGAAATGTACCCAAGTAGTGGGTTTTGTACTGAAAGTTGTGAGCGCAATACCAAGATGAAAATTAATTGTTTAATAATTATTTTCATGTTGGGAACCCTTGAAGGGATAAGGGGAACCTAAGGCTTTGATGATGTGGTGAAACAAAAAAGAAAATGAATTTATTTCTAATGATAATGGTGTTTTTGTGGTTTGTTTCAATTCAGATTGATCAATAAGACATGACCCTTAGTGGAGGATGACACCACCTAAGATGAATATAATAAGAAGTAAATTAAAGTTCATTTCCTCATCCATCTAAGTGCAACATCTCTCAGGAATACATGTAGCCGAGTGACTGAGTTTCTTAAGAAGCCTAGCTGGAGTTGAAGAAGAGATCCCAATTATCTTTCTTATGTTTTTGTCTAGTTGTTGGAGGTTTGGTCAAGTTCGTAGCATCTTTGTTTAAGGTTTGAGCCACTGAGCTTATTGGAACAAGGCCTAGAGCAAGCTTAGTATCTTTGTTCTATGTGCGGAAGGAAGGATCAAGGGTATTGTTAGCTGTAGGAGGAGGGATGAGGTTGTGTTATGCTAGAATAGAGGGGCCAAAATTCCTCTAGCTTATATGAGAGAAGGATGACTTGCTTCATATTACAACATAGAGGTGAGGAAGATTTTTAGGATGATTTTAAGGGTTTCCTTAGGCTAATTTGAGACAAACGTAGGCCTATTTAGTAGGCTGAAGTCTATGTTGTTGGTACAATGGCATAAACTGGAGGCGTGGTGTTAGGGCTATGGGAGAGATATGAAGTGTGGGCTAATGTTTGTGGAGTATTATTACTAGTGGAGGGTTTATCCTAAAGGGTTTTGGACAACATTTCATGTGCCCTAGTTATAGTGTACCAAGTGGGGATTTATTTTTATGTGAGTTGTCCATAATGCCCTAGATCAGTTATCATTGTGGACTACGTGAGGCCTATTTTTTGAATCCCTATTTTAGTGAATGCAAGTGAGCATATCATTGATAAGAATGAATATTTGAATACCTTATATGTAGTGATATTTGAAGTAGCAAAGAATTGCTAGAAGGCGGTTTGTTGGTGAGCTTAAGATTAATCTTCTTGGAGAAGCAAGAGTTATTAATAGAGGAATATTGTTTAGCTGAAGACATAAACATTCTGGAGTTGCAGAAGTACTCGTGAGCAATAATAGAGATGGAAAAGGACCTGTCAGGTGTTCAAGGTACATGGACTAAAAGGGTTGAGTTGAGTGCTCCTTCAGTAAGTAAGTCAAGCGTTCCTTTTTCAAGGGTATATTGATAGTCATAATTTTTTGACATCAAGCCATAGTTGTTCTTGTATCAGAGCCAATTGTAAGGTCCATAATCCCCGGTATGGGAACCCTATGTTTGTTGTATTAAAGTTTGTAATGTAACAAGTTTTGGAGTTAAAATTCTCTTGTGGACTACATTGATTCACTACTGTATATTTTTTGTTGTGCAAAGAGCTTGGTGTTATGGAATTTTAGTGCTTTTGTGATCATGTTCTAGACATATATCTAATTCTGAAGTGGCAAGGAAAAATCAACATGGTATCAAAGCTACATTGAAGGGACAACTGAATCAGAGTGTGGACAATGTACAACTCGAGAGGGAGTTGGTTTCCTTGTTATTTAAGGACTAATAGAAATGCCGAAGTTAGATACTGGTATGTGATATGAGGATATGTTGGATGGGTTGTCCAAATATATTACTTGGAAGGGAAGGATCAAGCTAGTCTTGTTGGTGAACCAGATATGGGAGTTGGCTGACAAGGAGATTAAGAAACCAATAGACCCTAAGAAGTTTGAAGTGTATGATGAGTTGGATGAGAAGGCAAAGTTAATCATCCTAGATGGTGTCAAATATCACTTAATACCTCATCCTTCTCGGGAGAACACTACCCATGAGATGTGGAAACCTCTTTAGGATATGTTCTAGAATAAGATTGAGAATTAACTATTGGTATTGAGAGATAAGTGGAAGAGAACCAAAATTTTAAATGATAAAGGTGTGTCTCTATATTAGATAATAATTTCTCAAGTTCGATATGCGATTGATTCCATCAGTGAAACTATTCTATATTTTGAGCTAGTGAGGACTGATTTGAAAGGGTTTTTTGAGGAGTGGAAATCATTTATCAAAGGGATCATCACTTGAGAAAATATTCTAGGTTAGAATAGGTTACGAGATGAATCCATCCAAGAATAATTGAGGGACGAGGGTCTTCATAAGAAGAAGAAGACTTTTGATGATAACATCACCCTTGTAGATAAGATGAAGGGAAAGGAAACAGACTTGAGCAAGATGGACTGTTATACCTGTGGCGAATATGGTCATTATTTGAGCGAGTGTCCATGGAAGAGGAAGGGAGAAAATGAGAATAGGAAGGGGAAGGATGTAGTTGGGGTTGCTTCAACTTTAGGTGAGTTGGATGACTTCTCAAGAAGTTTCAAGGAGGAATTTTCTCTAGTATATCATTTCTTTGAGGGTGTCATCAACAAGACTACATGCTACATGAAAGTGTCAAAGCATCTGACAAGTTCGTGTGAATTGTTTAAGGCTCTAAGTGAATGGGACTCGAAGTTTCACATGGAGGTTGGTGACAAGAGTCAAAAAGTGATTAGGGGATTATGTGTTGTGCCATTCAGGATGGAGTTAGGTGGGTTGTTACGATTTTATGATGTATTGTGGGTACCAGAGATAAGATACAATGTGTTGTCTTTCTAAGTATCAAGGCAAAGGGGTTTAAGGTGATTTTCCATCATAGGAAAGCAAAGATTTAGGCCCAAAGGCTCTAACTTTGTTGGATCTATCATTGGATTTAAGGAGCATGGTCTATATTAGTTGACGAACAATCCTACAAATCAATGGAATAAGAAGGTTCCTGAGACTTAGACGTAGTCAAGTTTAAGTAGGAATATGCAGGTGTTGATAAGAGGAAGTTTGAGTATTGGCCCAATCAAGGTCCCAATTAGACCTCTCTTCATTAGGTGTGGCTATATACTCTCTGGAACAAAGGCCCGATTTCCTATATTAATCTAACTTCAAAATATATACATAAAAACCAATTAAAAGGAAAAATAATCTAATCTAATAATTACAAATACTTACAAGTAAATATAGACAAATATACAAATTGTTGTGTATGGTTGGATCTGCTTGAATAATATTAACAGTAGGGGATGGGTAATCCACCCAAATGCAACACTTAAAGAAAATACTACAAATGTATCAATTAGTGATAACCCTGACTCGAATTTGGATCTAGTCAACCACTTAAATTTATTTTTGGGCTCTTCTTTAAAGAGCTTATGAAAAAATAATTATATTTTTTATGCTTTTTAATGTTTATTTGCATATAATGAAATTAATATAAATGAAATAAAATAAATATATCTTGATAAAATGAGAAATATTAATAGACTATCATTTTGAATATCATAAACGAATATCGATTCACTTAAAATAAGCCAAGAATGAGAAGAATCTGGGTTAATTAAAATTATTCGAATATACAATATACTTTACCATTTCAAAAGAAATGGCAGGAGAACATTCCCAAATTCAACAAGTATCAATATAAAGAAAAACAATGGAGGAAAATAATATCAATGTCTTTTAAACAATTAAAAGGTCATATAATATTCGGATCACATCATTTAATAAACATTAATGCTTGATTGGTTTTCAAAAATTGACTGTAAAACACTGATAATAACACCAGAGTCTTAGAGTGCAACAATTTCCAGCTTTCATGGGACTATGATTTGAGCAGAAAGATCCCACAATAAGATAAGTTCCTTCCACTTTGGTTTAGCCTCCCCCTGCTCTCTTCCACAAACCCTCTATTTATAATCAGAGAGTTCAATTTAAAAACAAAATAAAATAAAACAAAAGTTTGTTTCTTGATAACTTGAGGAAAAATTGTTTTATGATTTCTTGTGATTTGAATAATCCTTTCTTTCCCATATGAAAGATGAATCCATGAATCTTGAAGCTCCATGTGGTAATAATCCTCTACAAATTCTACATAAAACATTCACAAAAATTATTATTAAAAATATATTAAGTCTTAAAGCAAAAAAAACAATCTAAAATAATCGAAGTTAATCACGCAAAGAAAACTTGATTCCTATGGATTAGCAATAAATTCCAAAATTTGAACCAAACAATTTTTTGTTGATGTAATTTTGATAGGTGGATAATTTATTAATGAGATCAAAGCAACATAATCAAGTTTTATTTCTAGAAAATAACCCATAAAAATATATTTAATAAAAAACGAATCCCTTTTTCTACTAATTTTTTTGTTAGATTAAATCACATATTTTATAAAATACATATTTCCATATTGTTGTTCCCGATTTTCTCTTTCCAATGAGCTATTATGAGCCTGATTTTGTGCTATGTGGTTCAAGATATTCCCTCCGGAAGTTGGAGTCCTGTAATAGCTTATGCACAATTTGTAGAACAGTTTGTGCGATTTGTCGAATAGTTAAGAGAAATCCCACATGCATGGGAAACATTGAGTACTTGGTATTTATAAGGTTTGAGTACTTGGTACTTATAAGGTTTGATGGGTGTAATATTATATGGATGGAATGGGAAGGAGGTACGGAGGAAGACAAGTATATTGAAAGAGCATGGGTTATGGGATGAAGATTAATAATTTTTTTATTTTAATAAATTTAAAATAAAATAAAATAAAAACTAAAAATCAACCTATGTGAAGTGAAGTGGGTCGGTTCAGTTCATATGTTTGTATATAAATTAAATCATGGTTCGGTCATATCTTTGTATATAAATAAAACTACTCTCCTCGACCCCTAAATTAATAAAATAAAAAATAAAATGAAAAATTAATTAAATAAAATAAAAAAATAAAAAGTAAAATAAAATCACGTGAAGTTGAGTCGAGGTCAGGTCATATGTTGTATATAAATAAATCACTCTCCCTGGCCCCTAAATTAATTAAAATTAAAATAGATAAGAATAAAATGAAATTAATTAAAATTAAAAATAAAATAGAATCACATCATAACATGTAGTGACCCTAACATAATTAAAAATTAATTAAATAAAATTAATAAAAATAAAAATTAAATAAATCACATAATAACATATAGTCAGGAGGCCGGAAAACAAAATGATATGAAATATAAATCATCTCCAATCTTTGAATATTATAAAAATGACATTAAATTAAATAATAATAAAAAATATAATAATAATAATAAATAGTTAAAAACACAAAACTTCCAATAAGTGCAGTTTTTGATCTGAAAGTCGAAATTCGAAATTTTTTATATCGTTGAAAACATCTCGACGAGGAGAAGGTGATGGAAATATCAAAAACGAAAAAATAAGAAATCCAAGAAATCACTAAACATAGGGATCCAAATGCAAATCAAGGCAATATTTCCAAAATGTTATATGAGAGGCCCTTCATTTTTCTAGAAAAGTAAAGGGGGATTTTTTGGGCCTCAATAACAAGTTCAAAGGGAGAATCAATAGGCCAAGAAGAATACGTAGTCAGTGGGGAGTAAGGAGACTTCTACTAGCAAGAAGGAATAGTGGAATGACCCGAAAGCATTTCAGGAGAAGAAAAAGTTGGAAGTTTTGGGTGGCAGGAACACTATCGAGACTAGTGCATTTAATTCTACAATGTATGCTATAACGGTGAAGACAAGAGATTGGGCTAGTGTCAATGAAGATGACGAGATAATTTTGAGCGGTGGAAGTACCTCCGTCATGAAGAGGGAGTGTTAAAATGTGTAGCTTGGGAGTTACTCCCACAACCCCTGGGGTACTAGGTTTGTGAGGAGTTGAGCCATGAAAATGAAGCTTCGTGGGCAATGTACCCAAGTAGTTGGTTTTGTACCCAAAGTTGTGGCCGTAAGACCAAGGTGAAAATTAATTGTTTAATCATGTTTTGCATGTGGGCCACCCTTGAAGGGATAAGGGGCACCTAAGGCTTTGATGGTGTGGTGAAAGAGAAATGAAAAGGAATTTATTTCTAATGATAGTGGGGTTTTCTATGGTTTGGTTCAAGTTGGCTTGATCAATAAGACATGACACCTGGTGGAGGATAACACCACCTAATACCACTATAAGAAGAAGTCAATTCAAGTTCGTTTCCTCATTCATCCAAGGGAAAAAATCTCTCAAGAAGACATTTGGCCAGGCGGACAAGTTTCTCAAGAAGCCTAGCTAGAGGTTAAGAAGAGATTCGAGTTATCTTTCTTCTGTTGCGGTCTAGCTATTGGAGGTATGGTAAAGTTTGTATCCTCTCTATCTTCAAATTCTGAGAAACTGAGTTTATGTTGGAAGGATGCATAGAACAATCCTATTATCTTTGTTTTGCATGAGGAAGGAAGGATCAAGGGTATTGTTGGCTGTAGGAGGAGGACCAAGGAACTATTATATTAGAATAGAGGGGCCAAAAGTCTCGTAGCTTGTAGGATTGAGGCCTGAGTTGCCTCAAGTCATAATGAAAAGATAAGGAAGTATTTTAGGTTGAGTTTAATGGTTGTCTTAGGTTGAGTTAAGGTAGTCGTAGGCCTATTGAGTAGGCTGAAGTCTGTACTAATGGTACAATGGCATAATATGGAGGCTAAAGTGGTGTTAGGATTGTGGGAGGGCTATTAAGTGTGGGCTAATGTATGTGGAGTATTGTTGAGATTGGATGGCCTATCCTAAATGGTTTTAGATAACAATTAATGTGCCCTAGTTATAGTGAACCAAGTGGGGATTCATTGTTATGTGGGTTATGCATAAAGCCCTAGATCAATTATCATTGTGGACTGGGTGAGGACTATTTGTTGAATCCCTATTTTAGTGAATAGAAGTGGGCATATTGTTGATAAGGGGAAAACTTTGAAGACCTTTTGGGAAGTGATCTTTGGGGCAACAAATAATTTCTAGAAGGTAGTTTGTTAGTGAGCCTAAGATGAATCTTCTTGTAGCAATAGGAGAGATTGATAAACACATATTGTTTAGCTGAAGATGTAAGCATTTTGGAGTTGTAGAAGTACTTGTGAGCAACAGTAGAGGTGGAAAAGGACCTTCTAGGTGTTCAAGGCATGTGTACTGAAAGGGTTAAGTTGAGCACTCCTTTGGTAAGTAAGTGAAGTGTATATTGTTCAAGAGTAGATTGATAACCGCAAGTTGTTGACATCAAGCCCTAGTTGTTCTTGTATCAGGGCTAATTATAAGGGCCACAATCCCTGGTACAGGAGTGTTGTGTTTGTTGTATTCAAGTTTGTAGTATAACAAGTTTTGGGTTGAAAATTTCTCTTATGTATTACATTGATTCACTGTTATATATTTTCCATTGTGAAAAGTGCTTGGTGTTGTGGCATTTTAGTGTGGTTTTGATCCATTATAGACATAGAACTGATTCTGAAGTGCCAAAGAAAAATCAACAAGAAACTCCAAGAATTTGGTTGTATATTCATCAATTGATAGTTTCCCCATCATGAGGTCATAAAACCCCTTGGCCTTGTTGTCATAGTACCCTTCAGACAAGTACTTCTTCTAGAAATATCTTTCAAATATCCTCTAGGACAACCATTCTTCTTGAATGTTCTTGACATTATTTACATTTTCCCAATAGATATCAACTTTTCCTCTTAGGATGAAAGTGGATACCCTTGCTTTCATATTTTCGCAGTAGTTATGGAATCTAAAAAAATTATTCATTCCTAGTATCCATGCCTCTACTTCTTCAACCTTCTTCACCTCTCCATCAAATGTATGTGGATTTTCCTTCTTGAATTCTTCTAGCACAAATTCCTTTCCCCTCCTTCTTTGTTGATTGTGTCTTTTCATTTCTATGCTTGATGACTGCCCATGGTTTCCCATCCTCCTTTTTGAAGTACTGAGATGGATCCCACCTCTTACTATGTCTTCACTCCCCTACCTATGCCTTTTCCTATATTTGTTGATTTCGACACCATTAGCCCTCATTTATTATCTTCCACGTCATGATGAAATATACATGAACTTGTGACTAACCCCTAGCTCATGTTATTTCTATCTCTACAAATCCAACAGACTTTGTAGTATAATTAAATTCACTTTTGTCTTCTTTTTTGGGGCCTTGATGATATTTTTGTTTTCAGCCTTGCAACTCCTTATTTCATTCTTTAGACTTCTTAAAGTAACCACCATCCAATTAGCAGAGTGCGCTTCTCCCATTTTATCTGCTAAATCCTCTTCATGATCATGTTAGAACCTATCAATGTTATATTTTTCCATTCTTATACTCATCCCTTGGTCTTAATGCCCTTGGTGTCTTATTATGTGTTGTCATACACACAAACTAATAGACAATCCAAGGCATGAATACATGTTCTTAATAACTACCTTGGCTAACTATTATGAGTATGTTGGTGCAAAGTTATCTGAAACATCACACCTCATGTTAGCATATCACTTGGATAACAATAATCATAGCAATCCAGTACTAGCATGTCAAAATATATCCACACTCATATGCTACAAAAAACACACAACATTAGGTATTGTAACTTTGCACACTCTGTAATAGAGTTCAATACCATTATTTAGGCCCTATCTAACCCAATGTTGAGCCATGACCTTAGCATTACTTTTTGACATATTCTAGAACATTACCGTATTGCGTTAGAGTAGCAAGTCTTAGTCTCTAGAGGTCTAGTGTTGAGAATGTTTCTATGATACCACTCTGAAAAACTCCCTTCCACCCCCTTGGACTTCCCATGTTGAATGGAATGTGTTAGTTTCATTTAACCCGACTTCCATAGTCCTGTCATGAAAATGGATCACAAAATTTCTCTTTTCTCAACTTTATTAAATCCTATAATAAATACTAACACCATATTCGACTACTCATTGACGATATAAATTTGATCGAAATCTGACTCCCAGATCAAAATTTATGGTCATTTAAAGTTTGGCTAATAAACCATTGCCACATCATAAAGGTAACACCATATAGAAATCCCACCTCACCTGATGGTCCACATCATCTTACTATGCCAACAAGTCATTAGCCATGCTTACATGGAACTTGCTACATCACAACTTCACATAGGCCCCATTGAACCAACCCCTTATCATGTTCAATAGAGGATTTACATTGTAATGAAAATTCATGTTTTTGGGCCCGTGGTGTCAATCACTTGCCATAACCCTAAACCCCAAAGAAAATTGGGCTTGAGCCCACATATTGGCCCCCAAACTAATTTCCAAGTGCCAATATATCTAAACCTCAGACCCCTGAGGTAGTTTGGAACTAGAACTAGTCTATGCACCAAAACGAATCTCGATCTAACATATTTAGGTTTTGCCTAACATTATGGTAAATCCTGCATTCACTAAGAAGGCTTTAACTCTTGAACCTTCCTAGTTAAACCCAAAAAAAACTTTCAGAATCATGTAATTCCTTTTAAATTAGAATATTTTCTAAGTCCTTTGTTGTTCTTTCAGCAATGGCACCAGGTTTTTTATGAGAACCTGATCTTGTCCCCAACCACCCATGAATAAGGAAATCCATTCCTTAAGGTAATGATAATCATATTCATCATAATATAACAAAATCAACTCATTTGCAAGGAGATCATATTTCCCTCTTATCATAGAATTCACCTAGCCAATCCATTCAAACCAAGTCGTTATAGACATAGCCAAAGTAATGTTTGATCCTGCATATATGAGCAATATGGAATGCTAAGTCTTCCACTACTCCATGATTAAGGAATACAATATCCTACAATCCCTACAAGCTCCATAAACACTTAACATTCATTCCCAACACATCACACATAAACTCCACAAATATAGGAATTCCCTCTATTAAAATAAAAAAGTAAGCCATGAGATTCATGCACCACATAAACATATTTAAAACATATGAGTAATCATCATGATCATGCAACCACCAAGAAGATTCCCGTAGTATAGGTATTCCCAAATCCTTCATATTGAAAGAGTAAATATACAAATACCTCATCACCAATACACATGAATACACACATTCCTTAATAACAATACTAACAATACAACCAACAATAATTAACATTTACATTGTATTTTCATGTAAACTAACACAAGTAAACAACTTATCTTATGAGGTAATTGAATGGCGAATGAGTGTAGGAATTTACAGGGTAAGTTCCTTAGATAGAATACCAAAGGACACTGCTCACAAATAGATCATAGATCAATACAACATTATTCTTGACGTGGTTAAAGCCCACAAAGAGGGAAACAATCCACGACCTAAACCAACACGACCACTTCAAGCAATTTATTAATGTAAAAGAAAGAAAATTTACATAAGCTTCTCTCATGAAGGGTCACCAAGCAAATGACCCTCCATTCTCTTTAAATAGAGATCATGGACCAACCAGGTGTTAAGCCATGGATCAAGTGTCGGTAATACCAGGAGAGAATGAACCGTCAAATCACTTCATGTCTAGAACATATCATGATCGCTAGATTGTAAGTTACAAAAATTACATACTAAAGAAACACACTTTACCTAACTATACACTAGACCAAGTTATACTTAATTATTTCCTATGTGTTGGAATATCCTAACATCCCCCCTTAAGAACAACTTGGGATAGGATTGAAGGATGTACAAAGATGACACAATAGGAGAAGGAAGGAGGCATTAGAGCCTATCCCCCCTTAGTGACAACTTCCTGAACTCCAACCATAAATCAAAGTTTAGTAAAATTCACCTTTGTGAGAGCCTTTTAAAAGATGTCTACAACTTAATCATTTGTTGAACAATATTGCACTTCAAGAACATGGTCATGAATGAGCTTTCTGATGAAGTGCATGTCTATGTCAATCTGTTTGTTGCATTGATGTTGGAATGGATCTTTGTATAGTTGAATGACACTTTGATTATCAAACCAAAGTGTAGTCGTATGCTGCTGCTAAAAACCAAACTCAGAAAGGATCTAACGAAGCCACATGGATTCCTTACTAGCTTCAACAGTGCCACGATACTCTGCTTCTACTCAAGAAAGAGAAATGGAACTTTGTTTCTTGCAAGCCCATGTAATAGGTCCATAACCAAGAGTGAAGACATAACCTCAAACATAACAAAGTATTCTTTTAGCTGCATTCCAATGACTTTCATGTGGGTTTTTTCATAAAATGAGAAACAATTCCAACAATAAAGGAAAGGTCAAGATGGGTATGGGTCAGATACACAAGTTTTCCAACAAGCTAACAGTATAAGGTAGCATCAACTTCAGAAGAAGTAAAAGTGACTGAAATTTTGGCTCTAGACTAAAAGGGAGAAGGGGCTGGATTATAGTCTTACATCTGAAAGTGGTGTAGAAGATCACAGGGATACTTGGACTAGGAAATGGAAATACCGTATTTGGATTGTAATACTTGAAGACCAAGAAAATAATGTAAGTCTCTTAATTTTGTCATTTCAAACTGATTTTCAAGGATCGACTTCACATGGTTTATAATATTGGGATCACTACCAGTAAGGATAAGATAATCAACATAAAGAAAAAGAATGATAAGAGACTCACCCACTTTCTTGATGTAGACAATATTATCAAAATGACACCTAGAAAAGCCAGTATCTAAAGGAAACTATCCATTTTGGCATGCCAAGTCCGAGGGGCTTGCTTGAGACCATAAAGGGATTTATTAAGTCAACATACAAGGCTAGAGTCTATTTGTATAAATCCAGGAGGTTGTTCCATATAGATTTCTTCATGCAAGAAGATGAATTTAACATCCATCTGATGGACTTCCCATTTTGAAAGAGGAAGTAACAGAAAGAACAAGGTAGATAGAGTTCATTTTGATAACAGGGTAGAATTTTTTAGTATAGTCAATGCCTTCAACTTGTCAAAAACCCTTAGCAACAAGAAGAGATTTATGTTTATCAACTTTTCCATCTGGTCCAAACTTGGTTTTGTAAACCCATTTGCATATAACAAGTTTTCATCCCTTTGGAAGAGGAACAAGGTCCCATGTATCATTTTCCAATAATGAATGATATTATTCATTCATATCTTCATTCCAATTTGGATGGACTAAAGCTTCTGCAAAGGTTTCAAGATCACAATTCACTGAAGCTTGAGCCAATAAAGAAGAGGCTCTATCAAATTGAGAACGTGTACGATGTTGATCTATAGGATCACCTGCAAGAGCACTTGCTACATCTCGAGTAGCGCATACCCATTTTGGAAGCTGAGGAGCTGAAGGAGGATTCCGAGAAGGTGGGGGAGGATTTTCATCCTCGTTGTCATCATCTGAAGAAAGAATATTTCAGAAGTAGAAGGGATAGAGAGAGGTGGCACATCTACCGAACTGGGCTCATAGGCCGATATATTTTCAACAAACTTTAAATCTCTTATAATGATAGCATTTTTAGAGCTAGGTTAAAGAATTCTATATCCTTTGACATCTTCAAAATATCCAGCAAAAATACATTTTCACTCTTAGGTTCTAAGGCTTTATGTTTCTCATTTGGAAAATGGGTTCATGCTTCACTTCCAAAAACACGAAAGTGACTTACATCTGATTTAACTGAACTCCATGCTTATTCTGGAGTGATATTCTTTAAAACCTTAGTAGGAGTGTGATTTAATATGTAATTTTCACAATTAATTACTTCTTCCCAAAAATTAAGATTAAGTCCTTTAGATTGAAACATACAACTAGCCATTTCCTTTAAGGTGTGATTGTTCTTTTTATCTACACCATTTCTCTATGGATTATATGAAACAATATGTTGCAATTGAATTCCATTCTCAGCGAAAAAGTTAATGAATTTTTTGTTAACATATTCTTCATCATTATCAGATCTTAGCTTAAGAATATGATGTCCAAATTGTTTCTCAACAAAGACCTTAAAGGCCAAGAACATATTGAAGACTTCACTCTTGAGTTTCAAGAAGTATACACAAGTACGCCTAGAGAAATCATAAATTAAAGTTAAGAAATACTTGTAGCCATAGAATGAAACAATTGAAAGTGGACCACATAAATCACTATGCACAAGCTATAAAGGGGCTGAGGCGTGCAAAGAGGCATGTTTTTCAAAACTATCCCAATGATGTTTTCTGAGTACACATTTGGAGAAAACACCATCTCTTAAAGATACCACAGGAAGACATGTCACCATATTTTCTTTACATAGATTTTGAAGGGAACGATAATTTAAGTGACCAAATCACTCATGCCAAAGTTTGCTCTCTTCATCATTATGAGCAACAAATACCGAGGGAAGAGTTGATGAACCAAAGTTGTTAAACTTATACAACCTTGTAGAATCATCAACAATGTCAGTAGCTAAAATATATCTAGGATCTCTTAGGTCCTTAATTACAACATCATGAGGTGAAAATTCAACGGTTTTACCTTCACCTAAATGAGTTATCTGATATACAAATAGAAGGTTGCAGGATAAGGTATGAACACATAATACATCATTAAATTGACCATTGTCTAGATGAATAGTTCCAGTCCCTACAACACTAAGAGATCTATCATCACCAACATATATATTTTTGGTGTTACAATCATTTAAAGAAGAAAACATGGCTTTTCTTTTGGCCATGTGATAAGAAGCTCCAGAATCAATGAGTCACTCATGAGAATGAGAATAATAAGAAGATACATTTAGTGCATAACCAGAATAGGATGCTTGACTACCACATGCAGAAAGTGTTATTCCTGAAGATGAAGTTGAACTTGAAGAGTGCTCCAAATGGATGTTATTCTTCTTCGTTGCTGCTTCCTAGGCTTCCATCTTCTTGAAGCATTTGGAGTCTAAGTGGCCATCACAATTACAAAAGTTGCAATGTCTATGAGTCTTCTTCCCTTTGTTTTTAGTTGCCTTATAATTTTGTTGAGTTGATTTTTCGTTGTGAGACTGAAATTGCTTAGGACCCTTGTTTGGTTTAGGACCATTCCTTTTAGGATGTTGCTTCTTAGGATTATTTAAACTTGGTTGTTGTTGGGTTGCTAAGGCTTTGTTAGAAGAGTTTCCAGTAATAAGAAGACCAAGATGTAAGATTTTTTCTTGCTCTCTTATAAAGAATCACAAAAGGCATCAAAAGAGGGGGACTTGTAGTATTGTCCTTGAGAAATACAGGCTTCTCTAGTAGAATTGAAGGTGGAAACAAACAGAGAATATGTTGGTCCTAACTTAGTAAGAATGGAACATATAAGGCTACCATCTTCTTTCTTAACCTTAACACCTTCCAAGAGAAGTCTAAAGGTCTTGAGCTTGGACAATAAATCTTCAATGAAAGAAAAATTATTGAGGTCCAATGTAAGCAACTCATTTTCAAGTTGATGGACTCAAATTTCATTGTTAATTCCAAAAACTTTATTTAGTTGCTTCATTGCTTCATTGGGAGTATCAATTTCTGTGATATGGAATCCAAGTTCTAGAGAAATAGACCTCCCTATCAACCCATGTGCTTTATATTACTTATTTTCCCATTTTATTTGCTTATCTTCATCTTGAGGTTTAGACTCTTGGCCTGAGGCTATTCTATAAAGACCTTTACTTCTAAGTAAATCCATAATGTAGGATAGCCATTGGAAGTAGTTGGTGCTATCAAGAATAACTAGGCATGGAATTTCCATTTTAAAAGAAACTGAAGTTGTATATACTACAACTAAGTGTTCCAATGGAAAAATATCGAACAATTAGGACAATTACAAAAAATCGGCTCTGAAAACGGCTTCCAGATGAAGAAGTTATGGCATTTTGAAGTAAAGTTGTTGAATATGCCAATGAACCATGTGAATTTTGGGAAGTTGATGATAATGTTATATTAAAAAACAACCCCCCCCTACCATCCTTTCCAAACTTAATCTAGTTAGATCACTTTAAAAAAAAGATTACTTCATGTGACCCACTTTTATAAATAAATGAATGTCACTTTTACAATGGTACTTTATGAACCATCCACTAAATTTTAACTTAAATCAGAGATAAAGTGACTTTAGAATTATAAGTGACTCACTTTTTTATAATGGATGAGAACAGTTTTACATAAAGTAACTTTAAAACATAAGTTACATGTATTGTTCAAATCTTCCGGAAAATCACATTGAGAACAAAGGGTTGATGTGTTTCAAACCCAAATCTAGGTTTATCATCAGGAGTAGGATGAGGGGAAAGACTAACTGATAGAAATATATAAATCTCAAAGATGAAATGGTAAATTCCCGATGGTTAAATAAAACATGTGAACGTTACACGATCAAATTCAAATCATTTAATTTTTATTTTTATTTTAGTCTATTTTATTTTG
>APFE031197905.1:47494-65792 GCA_000404065.3 Pinus taeda
TATGTATATGTATATGTATAGTTATAATATTATATATTATATATATATATATATAATATATATATATTTATATATATATATTATATATTTAATATATATATATATATATATAATATATATATATATATATAGGGTTGGATATGAGAGAGAAGAAGTAAGCTCTATCAAATGATGAATTGGACCTCAAGAGAAGACTTGAAGGTAGAATATTGGTAGTTTTAGAAGAATAATTGTCACTTTAGTGATTGGTTATCAAAGGTAGAATATTTTGGATGGAAGGTATATATGGAGTTAATGGATCTCTAAGTTGGGAGGAGAGTTACTATGTTGTAAAGAGTGTACAAACAATTAGGGTGTGAATTAGATTCTATAGAAGGAAGTGGTTACATGAGGCTTTGTGGGATGGCTTATAATATTGAGAAGTTTATATTTCATCTATTGTAATTTGATATCAAATAATGAGAATGAGTAGACATTTTCGAGCATATTATTCTGTATTTCACATTACCTTATATGTGAACAAATTTATTCTTGCTCCTTAATACATTTTTTTATGTAATCCATGTCATATGAGTCTTCGTACACAAATCCTAAGATATTGGACCTTAACCCTATTGTTGCACCATTTTTAGCATCGAAATAGACTTTAAATATGATTTTAGAATTATGGTTTCACCATTAGCTAAACAAGGTGAGGTTCACCATTACCAATTACAGAGGGTATATTTTTATTTGGTGGGACTTAATGAAACACGAACAACTTTGCTAGGATAAGAAGAAGGTAAGGAACTTGAGTAATGGTGCTTAAATTAGTGGATATATATATTTTTTTCATTTACAATTAGGGTCTTACCCTAACCCCTTTATTAAGATACTTTATTAATGTATGATTCCACCTTCATTAAATAAAGCCCATTAAATAATTAGTTAATAGTCACTCATTGTAAATGGGGTCTTCTTTACTTATAAGGCCCAAATTAGTTAGTAGGATGTTATTATAAGTGGGACCATAGGTAGTTAAGATTCTCTATGGATAGTTGTATATTGAGTAGAAGGTCATGTAATGTTTTATCAAGAATTGTGATTGTTTTTATAGCATTCATCTTGGAGGTTCCCCACTTGATGAGGCAAATGGACATGACTCTCTATTTTTTATTATCAAAGAGATATTTTATTTATTTCTCTTTTCTCTTTTATTTTTCACTATATTTATGTGATTTCTCTAAATTTTTGTGGTTAAGTACATTAAAACTAAAAATAGATGAGTATTTGATAAATGACGAACTTATGATAGAGAGATTATAATGTGAAATAGTATATAGAGAATCCTATAATGTCCATTTGCATAGGTCATGTTGAGGACATGAACCAAATAGTCTCAAGGTATCTAATAGGATAAATTTTGTAGTTGAATATGATACAAAGTAATAAAACATAAACACAGTGGAAGAAGATTACAAATTAGTATTGGGAGTGGAAGAAATGATAGTGCACAAGGATTATAGAAGGAATGTTAACAAAGGAATATATATCCAAGGTATAAAAATGAGTTCAATTCCATGCACAAATGACACATGTGAATAAAAGGTTGATATGTCATAGAAAGGTGGTGCATTAATTTGATGAAAATGTGGAAATAAAGGAGGGTTTTGAGGTAGAGACTAAAATATTGGTGCCAAGAGAAGGAACTTCTATTACTACAATTGTGGAGATGAGGGTCATAGATATTTTGAAGTCCCACAAAGAGATGAAATAATAGGAAATGAGGATAGAACACAATTATATGAAGGAGATATGAAGGGAGAAAATTTTCATGGTTTTTCACAAAGATGTGCGAATCTGATGTTCATAGAATTAAGATGGTGCAAGCATAAAACAGTACCAAAAGAAGAAAGGTGATTGACAAAGAAGATATTTGAAATCAATGTAAATATAAAAGTATGTGTTTCAAAGTGTTATTTATTTTGTTAATACATAAAACATGGTGGCAACTAAGATGGTTGAGAAACTAGGATTGGAGGAACATAAAAATCCTCATCCTAGAAGATAATTTGGTTTTAAAAAGGGTATGAGGTGACTAGAACTGACCATTTTAAGGTATTTCCACAATATTGAGTATAGAGATAAGATATTGTACGTTTTGATCCCTATGGGTTTATGTTGGTTTCTATTGGGGAGGCCATGGCAATGTGATCATTGTGTAGTGTTTGATGGGTGAATGCACACTTAAATCATAATGAAGGATTGGAGAAAATTTTCAATTGATGCTCATGAAGCATGAAGACCTAAGGTAAGTGATGTTAGAGATTAAAAATATATTTTTTATTCATATACATGAAAAAGGAGCGTTGAGTCTTTGTTCTGAGAAAGGTGAGTGAAGTACAACATGAAATAGTTTCCAAAAGAAGTGATAAAGTTGATGGATAAGATATTATATACATAATGAAAATGGAATTTCCAAATGACTATTATTTGAAGAGGAATATTGCAGATGAAATAGAATTTTTACTAGAGGCTACATTTCTAAATCAGGTCATGCATAGGATGAATCCATTAAAGCATGTAGAATTGAATAAATAGTTTGAGGGTTCACTACTGAGAGAATTAATAAGGGTAACGTGATTCTATGTGTTAAAACAAGGATATTGACACCAAATAAGAGTGGTTTGGGGGAGAAAGTGCACCAAGTCTAGAGTGTTAAAACAAGATTATGATAAAATAATAAAGTTACTATTTTCCAAGTGTAAATGTATGATTTGACAATGAGAGTGACAATTCTTTTTACAAAGATTGATTTGAAAAGTGGTCATCACTACAATAGAATAAATGAGAGTGATGAATGGATGATAGAATTCAAAACAAAGAATAATTTATATCAATGGTTAGTGATGCCTTTTGCTCTCACTATTTGTTGGCTTGTTTTTGCCTGACACAGGTTCAGAGGTGATTTAGCCAAACAAATCCCGATACTACTGGCCCTTTCGGCAACAGTCCGTGGAGCATGGACTAAGGTCTCACCCAAAGTAGTATGGGAGGGTGCTAGAACAAGGTTTCCGCACCCTGGAGATGTCTAATGTTTTCAAGTGGTCCACGGTTTGATCCTGCACACACGTCGCTACGCGCACTTACCCGTACCTTGCAGCTTGAGATGCTACCTTCGTGCAACCCTACCCGGGGGCCGAATAGTGTTCTTACCCAAGTCCTTACTAGCAACCTGATATTAGTTGATTAACTTTTCTTATTTGTATGCTTTCAGTTATACTTAATAATATTCACCATTCATACAAGTGCGCACAGTAAATAAACAATATAATTGTAATTGTGATCAAACATGTAATAACTTAGAATAGATGCACAAAATTTGTAATGAAACATTTCTTTATTAATATTTTCTCTGGTTACAAACTCAACTCTATCCTACGCACTCAATTGCAGGGGTCTGTGCACTCAACTGCAGACTCTACTAGGCCTCTGTGCACTTAGCTACATCGCCTCTTCCTACTACTATGACCCAAGACACACTTAGACTCTTCTGTTATGCTTCACTATCTCATTCTATTCGTTAGATTCTATGATTCTTATCTTCTCTTGTTTACAACTTAGAGCTTCCCTCTATTTATACAATCCCATGGTCCGCAGACCATGGGTAGGCAAACATTACATTCAAACTTAGGGCAGACAGCCCTATGATTCTAACATACATTCTGCGCCTGCAATTTACGGGGCTTTACAATAATATTACTCAAAACTTGGGCTTTGAGCCCCAAAACATGTTGTGGGGGGATTTCATGCCCAACAGGCCCCCAACACAAACATTGTGACTCGCCCTCAAGTCACTCTGTCGGCATGGTGATCTTGGCGTAGAGTCCCTCCAACTATTCTCGTACGGTGCTGATGTCTGCATCGCATTGAGCTACTGCTTGCTGAACCTACTACATCCTTTGTTCTAAGACCTCCGTGTCTGAATTGTTTCCTTACATTTGTACCGGCATGTGCTGCATATGTTTATAATTCTGCACCCTTGTCCGTCTACTTGGTTCGCAAAGACTGTGCTTTGGTCAGCTAGTCAGATAGTCAGCCCACCCATGTAGGGCTTCAACTGGCTGCCATTTACTTTTCCTGGGAAGGGTTCTCCATTTAGTTTGACTAGCTAGACAACACCTCCATCTGTGACCTCCTTAACCACATATGGTCCCAACTAGTGCATTTTGAATTTTCCCGAAAATTTTTCAATCTTACTATCATACAGCAGCACTAAGTCATTTACCTTGAAGGTGCGCAACTTGATATGGTGGTCATGCCAGGCTTTTTCACATTGCTTTTGTACCTTCTAGTGAAACCCAGCCAAAAAACCATTCTTCCTCAAGTTCTTCCAATTGCACGAGCCTTTCCTCCAGAGCTTCGCGGTCCATCATCCCTGTGAGCACTATTATTCACAGACTAGGTATGATGTATTCCATCAGCATGATAGCTTCCACACCATAAACTAACCAAAAAGGTGTTTGTCCCATCAATTTCTTGCACGTTGTCCTGTAAGCCCATAGCACGGTAGGTACACACAAATCCCAATCATTTCACTGCGCATTGCACACTTTGGTCGGTGCAGTCTCTAGTATTTTGTTGAAAGCTTCTACAATCCCATTAGCTTGTGGGTGATATGGTGTACTCTTCTGATGATACACCTAAACCTCTTCAGTGAGTGTCCTGATGGTTTCATTCAGGAAATGTGTTCCACAATCGCTCATTAATATTTTCAGACAGACAAATCGGGTCAACACGTTTTCGAATAAAAACTTCATAGCCATAGCAGTCGTGCAGTCTTTCACCAGTTGTACTTCCACCCATCATGTCAGGTACTCCGTCGCAATGATGATGTAGCATGCACCCATATTTCCTTGAGGTTTAATCAGTCCCACAAAGTTCATTGCCCATTTTTCAAATAGTTGTAGCTTCATTTGTGGATTTAATGGCATCTCATCCCTTCACGATGGTTTTCCAGTCCTTTGACATATATCACAAGCCTTACAATTTGCTTTCGAATCCTTGTGCAGGG
Organism: Pinus taeda; assembly: GCA_000404065.3. Taxonomy (NCBI): domain Eukaryota; kingdom Viridiplantae; phylum Streptophyta; class Pinopsida; order Pinales; family Pinaceae; genus Pinus; species Pinus taeda. The sequence continues at coordinate 52,548 of APFE031197905.1, forward strand.
TTGGCCACCATAACCCTGTGCGAAGAATGCAGTTGCACATCCTTCATAGTGTCCTCTTGTAGCACCCCCATCTGCTTCCGCGAGGATTTGAATTCGTTCAAATTCAGGTACGTATCTTCACAATATCTCATCATTTACCATTTTGTATAGGTGCCCTGTGATGACAGAAAAATCCGCCATGCACACCACTAATTCCTTCTTTTGTTGGACGGAGTATTCCTTCTGCGCAGTCCCTGTTGTCAGAAAATGGATTATATCTTCGAAGTGCCCATCTGCGACCTGCATCGCAAAGAGTTGTGCATCAGGTAATCCTTCCTCTAGATTAGTGGGTTCCTCGCCTGTCTCAATGCGCAATAAATGACCTGGTCCTGCATTCAAGCATCCTAGCTTGACTATAACCTCAAAATCATATTCCTAGAACAATAAGAGCCACCTGCATGTGTGCCCCCCCAACACAGCCTTATTAACTAGGTATTTCAATGTGGAATGGTCGGTATACATCTTGAAAAGTCCTCTGAGAAAATAGTGTCGGTATTTTTTGGAGTGCGTACACCATCGCCAACCCCTCGAGCTCGGTGGTGGAATAGTTCTTCTCTACTTTGGACAACCTCCGACTTGCAAACATGATAGGATGATCCAAGCCTTCCCCACACTCTTCTGTGAGCACTGCTCCCAGTGCAATACATGACGCATCAACATGGACATGGAATTCCACATCCCATTTTGGGAAGACTAGGATTGGAGTGGAGGCCAATTTCCCCTTCAGAACATCCAAACTTTGCATATAATTGTTATTCCAACAAAATGTAACATCCTTTTTTAATAGCTTTTCCATCGGCACGGTGATTTGGGCATAGCTCTTGATAAACGTTTTGTAGTCTCAGGTGTGTTCCAAGGTAGCGCGCAGTTGTTTAACACTTCACGGTGCTTCCAAATTTAGAATAATGACAATCTTTGTAGGTGATCTGAAAATGTGATCTTAGACTAATATTAAGGTATTACAGACTCGTGTAGGATTTGCCTATATTACTTAGTGCAACGGATTGAAAAGATTGCGAATAATATAGACAATGAAGCAGTTAGAAAAACATAATAGATACATGCATAATACAACAAAATAATCAAGGAGTTCACCCAAAACTCATGGGATACGTCTCCTAGTCCAGCCTTCAGTGGTGACCTCTTTATGTCTTCAAGAGCAGATTTTTACAAAAGTGAGCTCAATTTGAGTCTCAACACAATAGATACAAAACAACAAGAGTTTACTTAAATCCCTCAAGTCTCTCTGAGTACATAGACTCTCTCTCTCACTCTCTATCTCTGTCTTCCCTCTATCTCAGCACTGCTTGCCTCTGTCTCTGTCATTTTGTGGCTTTTAAGCTAATCGATGCTGTCTGTTCATTTCCTCTTCTGGGCTCTCTAGCTTCCGGCCTCTGTCTGCTCAAATCCCCTCTGAGCATTAAGTAATCATTAGTAAACGGTTTCGAGGATGGTGGCCACCTGTTTTGCAATGGAAGGGACCATTGACGCCTTTGAAATCCCTAGGATAGTTGTTCTTTGTTTACACAGAGAAATACACAAAAACACGGGAAAATCTGCCAAACTTCCATTTATAACTCCATCAGGTCCGCCTTATAACTCCATCAATTCTGCCTTATAACTCCATAAAGTATTATCCATTTCACCTTATAACTCCATCAGGTCCGCCTTTATATCGCTATCACATGTCCACCATTGATCTGAGTGATCTTGATCCAACAGTTGAGATTCATTTTGGGTGGCTTATGCGTACAGAGGTTACCCACCCGAAAAGGCGGTTTTCTCAATCCACATGTCAGCTAGTGGATGGGATTGGACGAAGCCCGTCCAATACCACTTACCACCTAAGGCCCGCTTGAAATCCTGCTTATTATAGAACTCAAATACATTAAACTACATGTATAAACCCTTTTCGGTGCGTTTTATTGCTCCATTCACATTTCCTTTGTTTTTCATTTATTTAATGAAAATGTGAAATACATAGGAAAAACCCTTTTACCGGACTTTAAATATTATTAAATTTCATCCATAATCCCATCAAGTCCGACTATCGCAAGTCGCATTCATATTGGCCCCGCTCCTTTGTATTGCTCCGATGCGATATTGCAATATCACAATTGCATATCACTGATCCTTCGAGCCACGGTTAAGTCCTTATATATATATATATATATATATTATATATATATATATATACTTATATATATATTATAATAATATTATTATATATATATAATATATATACTATATATTAATTATAGTAATATATATAGATAATAATATATTAAAGCAATGCAATAGCGCGATTGAATCTGGACTGTTGATCGGCCAGATTCGACGACTCGTGTGCAAAGTTGTTCAAGCCTTCGATAGACTCTATTTTTTGCCATTTTGCATGTTTTTCCTTTGCGATAGTGTTTTCCACCATTTGCTAATATTTTCCCTTTGCGATAGTTTTTAAGTATATGAAGACTTAGAGTATTCTAGGATCGATTTTGGATCACCAGGGTTCACCATCAGTCCCTATTTGCAAACCACATGTCCCAATAGGTTCTTGAAGGGAACGAGGAATGTGCACTTCTTAAGGTTTAGCGCAATCTGGTGTCGTGAGCAAGTATCCAACATCAAGCGTAAGCTTGCTACATGGTGCTTAACTAATCCAAAGATAGTCAAGTCATCCAGATAGACATCCAAGAACTTGTGGATGTATTCTTTGAACACAGCAACAACGATGCACAAAAAGATGGCTGGCGCGTTCTTCAATCCAAATGGCATAACGGTGTATTGAAAGCAGCCCCATTCCATTACGAAGGTCATTTTGCTCCTATCTTCCGATGTGATCTTGATCTAATGCCCTGAGAACCCATCCGTGAACGAGTATGCTTCCTGGCCGCCAACATTTTCCAATACTTCATCTATGAATGGCATCGGGAATGGGTCATGTACACAAGCATCGTTCAGCTTCCTAAGGTCCACACATATTCTTATTGCGCCCTTCTGCTTTTTCTCCTATACTACTATAGGAAGCACCTAGTCAGATTCTTCCACTGGCTCAATAATTCTGGCTGGGAGCATTTTGTCTAATTCTTCACGGACCTTTTCCTTATATTTTGGATTCAAGAGGTAAGGCCTCTACTTAACCAGATTTGTGTTGGATTTCAGGGTGATATTCATCATCCCTAAGTCGCTAACAACTCCTTTTAAATCCATAATTTTGGTCGAGAACAAGTCTTGGTATTCGCGGAGTAAATCAGCGACCTTATCCACCGTGGCATGATCCCAATAGTCTCCAAGTGTTGCATACTTTGGTTCTGCCTCCGTTCCAATGTTTACATGCTTTGTTTTTAGTGGCGCGGTGATTTCAAGATCCTTAATCAATAGTCCTTGAACCTCGCAACAACCTTATGTTTCTCGAATGTTAATATTTTGTGGGTCCTCATCATCCTCCTCAATATTTACGTTGTAACACTCCAGTGCACAACTCAGTTGTGTCACCCATTCTGGCTTAAGCACTTCCATTGGCTCCCGAGGTATTTTAAAGATCGATGCTTTTACTTCCTGTAGCGCATCGCCAACAGTATGCGACAAATGATCTTCAAATGTGAAGGTTAGTAGGAATCCTTCACGTAAGATATCCCAATCATTGATGCCATGGCGGAGCTCTGTCTCAGTATACCAATTCATGGGTATGACATCCAGAGTATGACAGAAAAAATGCACCCATTCTGGTTGTGGCTCTTCCCCATAGACCTTGGTCCATTTCGCGAGGTGTGTACGCGGATCATCTTGTCCATCATACTTTTCTGATAGCCACATCTGCGGTTTCCCAAATCATAGGCACATCATCCTTCTACATCTGCACCAATCCTCAAAGCTTCTCTGATGCGTACCCTACCACCTTGTAGGTGTAGCATGTAGTGCCCATTTTAGAGTGTCAAAACGTTGTTGTTCCGACACTTCTTTCAAATTTGTCCAGGAATTCATCCATCACTGTTAACCCATCATACATAGGCAGATTTCTTACCTCGATTATCATGTAGCATAGTGATCTTAGCATCATGTTGCAACTGAGCATGGTTACCTCATGTAACTAGTTCTACCATCATTCTATTTCTTCATCTGAATCCAAAGTGCAAGAGCTTTCGTGCTCCCATGAAATTCTACCATCCGCTGTAGGACTCACCCAATCCTGTTCCCAAGCGGTTATCTTGTAGATACAGTCTAGCTCATCATCATGCACTGGTTCTGTGTAGCGCGGTCCTTCCACAGGGTCTAAAGGTACCACTACGCGTAGTGAATTTTTATCAAAAATCATTTTTCACTTCTTCAAGTTTATCACTCCATTCATATCAGTGGCCCAATATTTTCCTAGCAGCACGGGATAGGGATTGATGTCATCGACAATCTCTATCACCTCAAAATATGCAAGCACACTTACACCTTCGATGTCTACCATTATTCCCTGCAATCTTCCCATCTATAGGATCTTCTGCTGGTTTGCCATTCGCAATTGAATAGGGTACCATTGCAACGCGGGCCTACCCATATGCTCCCATGTCTACTTTGGCAGCACATTCGCATCTGATCTAAGATCTAGAATTACTTGATCCATTTCATAGTCATTGATTTACGTAGTCAATCTCATTTCCCTTCCTGTTCGCGATGTGTGCTTTCCAAGCTTTCGAACTACGCGCGGTTCTCCCGACCCAGTGCACCTAGTGATAAGTTCCTGTAGTCCCTTCACCACTTCGTTATCGTGCAACAACTTCACACGTGTCTCTAGAAAGGTAGTGAGCATTGAAGGATCCATCTCTGGTCCTAGTTGATCCTTACTACCTGAAGTGGAGGCCTCCGTGAAGCTCTTCTTAGCTTCCATGAATGTCTCCTTCGCATGCTCCAAATCAAATTCAGGTTCCCTTGTAGGAGCCTTGCGAACCCATGCACTTTCTTTAGGCTGCTTACCTTTGTCATCTCCTATTGTGATACCACTTCGGAGAACTGTGTTTACATTCAAGTCCTCTTCGCGCGGCTCAGACCTCATCATCTGTAGGTTCTGAGTCGAGGGAGGCTGCAGTACTCCTTTATCGCACAACCTCGCTATAAGTGTAGGGAAGTCCTCCATCTCGTGATCAAATTGGGTACAATATAAACATGATTCTCTCATCGGATTTATACAATCGTGGGGATAATTCCCTCACCCTCTGCAATTGTAACAAATCGGTTGTCTGTGACCCCTTCCTGGTCCCATTCCACCTCAACCTCATCCGTGCCCCTAAAATCTAGCATGCACCATCCTTGCATTTGGATCAAGGGCTCACATTTTGGTCTGCACTCTATAGGTAGGAGTTCGATCCATCACCAGTTCATAACTTTTGTAGGTGCACTCATCATGGCCTATCGACCTGCAGAAATTACAAAACAATTGTTGGGACGTCTACGTATACTTCTGTAATAGGTAACAATTATCTGTAGCATGTTTTGCTCCTATCTAACAAATCACCCACCATAATGCAGGTGTCACACTAGGTCTTGCTTGTGCCTTTGGTCTTAATGGCAACAGCCCTCCTCCCACCAAGTAGTTCATGAAGACTAGACAATGGTCCTTGTCATGCCCCTGGACTTTGTATTTTATGCATCATACCTCCTCACACGTTTCTAGGCGAGTTGTCCTGTCCTGTTTCAAACTCTGCATTTCCAGACCCAAATTTTGTGGTTACGCGTGGATTTGTTGGACTACCAGGCCAGGATCTTGTATTTGGGTCTCTTGCAGTCTCATTACAATCTCCAAAGCTTCTTCCTGGGTGGATAATTTTTGTTGTGACAACGCCATCTTTAAATGTGGTACTAGTGACGCTACAAACCATGCGTGGTACTGTCCATCCGTCAAAGTCATGTTGGCTTCACGTATCATACTCTTTAGTCTTTGATCCATATCCCATGGGGTCTCACCCAGAAGCATCATGATTTCCTTAAACCTGATAATCGATTGCGTCCCCAACTTTGGCTTGCTAAATTCCATGTTCAATGCGGCCTGGATATTTGCGATCCCCATGTTTGGGTGGTCATTAGAACGCTTAATGTACCATGTTAATGCATGATCCTGCAATGTCCTTACCAGCGTTGCCTTCTTTATATTTTCATCCATGACTCCTTGTGCTTCCCATACAGCTTTTACCACGAACCAAAATTGGTCTGGATCTTCGTTCCCTACTCCTCTAAATACCGGCAATTTTATCATACTCACCATATTAAACTGTGGTGGTGGCAGAGGTGGTGTGGGCAGAGATGGAGGTGACAATGGTGAGACTGGTGGCAGCGTAGGTGGAGGTGGTATCCGTGGAATCCACTGCCATATCAGACTGGCTACGCTTCTCGAAGAAACTTTCGCAAGCTCTTCCCCGCTTTCTCGCCAAGGAAAAATCAAGGGGTTATTTGCTATCTCTATGCTACCTTTGTTTCTATAGATCCTCCCACTTCATGTAGTCCCAAACATCAATTTATTCGTATAACCCGCTTTTCACACAATAGTATTTTAATCCAAGTGTTCAACGATTTAATGTACCTACCTCATGATCCCTCAAGGAAGCGTTGTTTCACCTCACTGTAGCTGACGGTATATCTACCGCGAACTCGGTGATAAACCCTCCTATAATTTGATTGAGCCAATGGTCCATAGCGTGCACGATCTTATCTTCTGATACTTCTAGTTTGCGCACCAATTCTGGAGTCCACACAATCGGTTTGTTGAGCCTACACCTTCCCTGACTCTCTGCTATCTTCACGATCCACTCGTAAAATTTAGAGGGGAAGGATGCAAGGAAAATTTTGTGGATTTTTGTATATAAGTAGCAATCTAACCACTATTCCTTTGATACTCACAGGTTCTTGTTTTCCTGCACCGTGAACTCCTAAATCTTTCTGTCCAACCACCCTTCAATTTCTTTCTTTGTTGGATTCCAGCAACACGAAATCAAACATCCCTCATGCAGATCCCGGTCCCGACAACGAAACAATTTTTTGGCTTGTTGGGTACGGACCCAGGTTTAGAGGTGATTTAGCCAAAAAAATCCCGGTACTACTGGCCATTTCGGCAATAGTTTGTGGAGTGCAAACTAAGGTCTCACTCGAAGTAGTATGGGAGGGTGCTAGAACCAGGTTTCTGCACCTTGGAGATGTCTGATGTTTTCAAGTGGTCCTTGGTTCGACCCTGCACACACGTCGCTACACGCACTTACCTGTACCTTACAGCTTGAGACACTGCCTTCATGCAACCCTACTCAGGGGCCGAATAATGTTCTTACCCAAGTCCTTACTAGCAACCCGATATTAGTTGACTAACTTAGGTTATTTGTACGCTTTTAGTTATACTTAAAAATATTCACCATTCATACAAGTGCCCACAATAAATAAACAGTATAATTGCAATTGTGATCAAACATGTAATAACTTAGAATAGATGCATAGAATTTGTAACAAAACCTTTCTTTATTAATCTTTTCTCTGGTTACATACTCAACTCTACCTTGCGCACTCAGCTGCAGGGGTCTATGCACTCAGCTGCAGACTCTACTAGGCCTCTACACACTCAGCTGCAAAGCGTCTTCCTACTACTACAACCCAAGATACATTTAGACTCTTCTACTATGCTTCGCTATCGCATCCTATTCATTAGATTCCATGATTCTTATCTTCTCTTCTTTATAACTTAGAGCCTCGCTCTATTTATACAATCCCATGGTCTATGGACCATGGGTAGGCTGACATTACATTCAAACTTAGGGTGAACAACCCTATGACTCTAACATACATTCCGTGCCCATAATTTGTAGGGATTTACAATAATATTACTCAAAACTTTGGCTTTGAGCCCAAAAACATGATGTGGGGGGATTCCATGCCCAACACTAACACAATAAGTATATCATGAGACTCCCTCAACTCTTAACCATAGTTATAATATGGACTCTTCTAGATACTTATTCATCATAATCACGTGACTAACCCCTTTTCCATGAGTTATGGGGGTTGACATGGCATCCAACTTTAAGTGGCATAAGTGTTCAGACAAGGTCCCTTAGGGTTGATTTTTGGGTTAAAAGCCCAAGTTTTGGGGCAAAACCCAATTTTTTGTATGTAAAGTGTAAAGTCTCCACAATTTGTGGTCGCGGAGCATGTAGATGTAAAGTGTCATAAAGGGCTTCTGCCCTTCTTTTATGTAAGTTGTGTCAGCTTTACAAGATCCAACCTTGGTCCGCAGACCATGGGATTGTATAAAAAGGAGAGTCTTAGAAGAGTCTAAGGCAAATTTTGGAGTTTGATGATGAATGTAATGGGTCATTAGCGAAAAGAGCGGAGAGTCTTAGAATAGAAGAAAGGATATGCAGCTGTGTGCATAGAGGCCTAGGGTAGAAGTATGCAGCTTAGTGCATGAAGCCCTACAGCTAAGTGCGCAGGGTAGTTAGAATCTATAAGAAGATATGAAGTACTAATAAAGAAGATTAATCTGGAAATATCTGTGTTTGATCTATTTACTTATGTTATGAATAAATGTGGTTATGTTATGTTGAATAATGGTTTCATGATTTAATGTTGTATTGATGCACGAATCTATATGTTTTACATTGTTATCTGTACATAAGTAATAATTTCTGTTCGCGAGGAACATATTAATGCATATTGAAGTTATAAGATACTTAAGTTGATCTTGGTAAATACGGAAGTAAGAGTAATTACAGAAGCACGTAAGTAGTTGATTCACCTGGTTAGGGTCCGTGAATGAGAGTCGTAGACCTTTGTGAAGGTCTAGAGGTCGATTAAGAGAAGCATATCGATAAGCCCTAAAAGGATTATCGATCTGCGTGAAGCATAGTTAGGGCATAAAATGACATCACTACCATCTCTGGGTGCAGAAACTTGGTTCTAGCATCCCCCCATACAGCTTCGCGTGAGACTTCAGTCCGTGCCCCATGGATTGATGCCAAAAGGGCTAGTAGTATAGGGATTTGCTTGGCTAAATTAAAGCTGAACCTGGGTCAAGGCCCATTAAGCCAACAAATGGTCCCGTTGCTGGGACCGGGATTTGCATAAAGAGATGTGTGATGTCGCATCACTGGAATTTGACTAAGAAAGAAATTGAAGACTGGTTGGATAGAAAGATCCATGAATTCCTGACACAAGAAAATAGAAATCCGTGATTGATGAAAGAACCATGGTTGGACAGATGCCTGTACACATATATACACGAAATCTTCTTCATTCCTTCCCAGTTTAATTATACGAGTGGATCACTAAATTGACGGACAACCAAGGAAGGTGGAGGCTTGACAGTCTGATTGTGTGGACCCCAGAGTTAGTGCGGAGATTGTAAGACTTAGAAGATAAGATCACATGCGCTGTCAGTCACTGGCTTGATCATATCATAGGAGGATTCGTGACAGAGTTCATTGTCAATAATTTGTTCAGCTACAGTGAAGTAGAACACCGCTTCTTCAAGGGACCGTGAGGTAAGTATTTAAGGTCTTTAAATACTTAGATTAAGATGCTCTTGTGTGAAAACTCGGTTATGCAGTTACCTTGATATTTGGAGCTACACGAAGCAGAAATATATTCAGGGATAGAGGGAGAACATGCCCTAAATATAACCCATTGATTGAACCTCCTCTGAGTGATGATGAGGAAACAGCACAGGCTTCACCACGGAGCACTGTTCAGTTAATAAGACAAGGGTTCCCACAAATACCCCATCCACCCACCCCACCTTTGTGTTCACCTCCACAGCATACACCTTCACCCACACCGCCACCACCTTTGCCACTGTTCAATATGGTGAATGCAGTAAAGTTACCCATTTTCAAGGGTTATGGAAATGAGAACCCATACTAGTTTTGGTTTGTCACGAAGGCTGTATGGGAGGCTCAGGGTATAATAGATTATTAGATGAAGAAAGAAACATTGGTCACTACATTATAGGAATGCATGCTGACATGGTACATTAAGTACTGCACTGATAACCTGATGGCTTCATTAGCAGAGATTCAGACTGCGCTGAATAAGGATTTCAATAGGCCTAAGTCTGAAGCACAATCAATTGCGGGATTCAAGAAGATCATGATGAAGCCTGGAGAAACACCATAGGATCTAGATTAGATATTGAAGTGCACAATCCGTGAAGCTAACATGAACCTTACAGATGGGCAGCACCGCGAATGGTTTGTGGCTTTGCTCTTGCCTCATCTGAGGGTTGCTTTATCACAGCAAAAAATTGGGACCTAGGCAGAAGCCCTGGAGATTGTGATGATATTACATGAGACACCAATGCAAGATGCTAATTTGGGAGTCCAATAGATTCAAGCGCAGTTGCAGAACCTTTGTCTAGAGTTTCAAAGTCTGAAGAAGGATAGCTAGAGGTGTGCAAAGAAGTTTGGTGCCTGAAATGCAAAAGTTACGGGCATGACAAAGATCACTGTCCAGTCTTTGCGAATTATGTTGCAGCAGGATGGCTGATGCCTCTAAGGCTAGAAGCTCAAGCAGGGCCAAGTACAGGGCCCACACTATGGTGTGCTATTTGTAAGGTAGCTGGAAAACATGTGACAGACAATTGTCACCTACTGCAGCTATTTGTACAGACACTGCAACAACTCTTCTACAACTTTTGTCAATCGGTGGGTCATGATGAGCGTAACTACCATAGCTATGATCTAATTATGGATAAAACATCCCCATATAGAGTATAGGAAGAAAATTGGCCTCCTAATCAAGGCACTGGGGGAGAGCGAGGAGGATTTCAGGGGCACTACCGAGGCTGACGTGGAGGAGGACCTGGTAGAGGATGCAGACATGTGATTTGCTACAACTGTGGGGGCCCAGGACACTACACGTGAGAATTCACAAACCCGACACACCATTCATGTAGATATTTCACTCAATTTGACCACGCGATGGAAGAATTCCCTATATTACTTGCTAAGATATGTGAAAAATGGGCGCAACCTCATCAGCCTACCCAGAATTTGTAGATGATGAGGGCTGAACCCTGCGAAGAGGATCCTAATGCGAACATCGTGCTGAAAATTTGAATGATGACTGGCGAAGACAAGGGAAAGTAGCCTAAAGTAGGTGAATGGGTCCAAAAAACTCTAGAAAAGGAGGTTGGGTTTTAACTGGAGCACGTGAGGGAAACATTTATGGATGAAAAGAAAATATTCATTGAGGCTTCTACCTCGGGATGTCAGGATAAGAATTCTGAACAAAAGGACCCATCCAGGCTTACTACATTTTTGGAGATCTATATGAATCTCCTTCGAGATAGCAAGGTCGTAAAGGGATTACAAGAGTTTATCAATAAATGTGTTGGTAATACTCCTGACGGACCTCGCATGGTCAGGAAAATTGGTAAGCATAAGGCAAGAACAGGGTGGGAGATGAGACTCACTGCGCAAATAGGAGAATATGAAATGGACCAAGTTATTCTGGATCTAAGGTCCGACGCAAATGTTTTTGCTACACATACATGGGAGATAATGGGGAGACATGCATTGCAGCGGTCTCCTATTCAATTAAGAATGGAAAATGAACAAAATATTATCCCCATGGGAAGCATACAAGGAGTGACAGTCGATATCGAAGGCATGCATGTGTTGGCCGATTTTGAAGTGATAGAAATTATGGATGACAATAATCCCTACCCTGTGCTCCTTGGGATCGACTGGACTATCAAAATGAATGGGGTGATCAATTTGAAGAAGCAGATGATGTCATTTGAAAGAAAATCACTCTGCATAGTAGTACTGTTGGACCCTATAAAAGGACCACGCTACACTGAACTAGTCCGCGATTATGAAAGTGATGATGATTTGGACCAGATTTATAAGATAACGACGCGAGATCAAGATTGGGTGAATCCGACAGTTGATGATCATCTTGCATGAGACCACAAAAGCACCTACACATCAAATTCAGATGAGGAATTGGAACACTGGAAGAATATATTACATGAAGTGTCTACGCTACGATGTAACATGATGACCAAATCATTGCGTTGCGTATCATTGGAGGTAAGAAGTATGCCTTATTATGACGGTTTAACTAACGTTGATAAATTTCTGCAGGCATTTGAAAGGGAAGTGCTGGAGAAGCACCACTTCCAAGCCTTGGACTATCCCTAACTCCTTAAAAATTCATAAGGTGTGTGAAGAAGATATATATAGGGTTGGATATGAGAGAGAAGAAGTAAGCTCTATCAAATGATGAATTGGACCTCAAGAGAAGACATGAAGGTAGAATATTGGTAGCTTTAGAAGAATAATTGGCACTTTAGTGATTGGTTATCAAAGGTAGAATATTTTGGATGGAAGGTATATATGGAGGTAACGGACCTCAAAGTTGGGAGGAGAGTTACTAAGTTGTAAAGAGTGTACAAAGGATTAGGGTGTGAATTAAATTCTATAGAAGGAAGTGGTTATATGAGGCTTTGCAGCATGGCTTATAATATTGAGAAGTTTATATTGTTGGGTGTGGAGCATGATTATTTAGAGGTCTTTGTTTCAGCCGGATGTATACCCCAGGAAGTTTGTACACCCCTCCACGCAGGGGGTGCAGGGGGGACTTGTCCCCCCCGCGGGGGTCTGAGGGGGCTAATCCCCCCCGGCTGGGGGGTTCGGGGACCAGCGGTCCCTCGGCGAGGATTTCAAGGGAAGCGCCCCCGAAGCTAAAAATGGATGTAAATTTCCTTGTAAAGGTATAGTAATTTCTAGTCAATCTGGGCCGTTCATTAGGCGGATGATCTGATGGTAGAAATTATGTTTAGTTTAGGGTTTTTAGCCCTAGAAGGCAACCCCTCTCTTTGTATGATGGTATTGTATTGAGGTTTTGTAATGTTGGGTTGTGTTATATTCTTTCCACATAGTTAACAGGGGGTTTGAGGGGTACCCGTAACCCCACTTTATGGGGTCCAGGGCAGCGCCCCGGAAAATTTTGGTTTTGGACCCTATGTTAGATTGGGCAGACCCACCTATGGTTTTGTGCATGATTTTCGCACATGTTTTTTGGACGTGATGGTTTTCAGTCCATGGTTTTGGACGCGATGGTTTTCGATCAATGGTATTGGATGCTTCGGCATGTATAAATATGTATTGTAACATTGAAAGGAATATAATGAAAAATCAAGCTGGTAGTCCCGATTTTGGGATCCAGGGGAAAATCTCTGTG
>APFE031197905.1:98456-121872 GCA_000404065.3 Pinus taeda
TGCTTCTCTACCTATCTAAGAATCTGCCAAGATTAAACTGTTTGGACAGATTTACATTCTCTATATTCTAAAACAGGAAATTTAAACCTAGGGAGACCAAGATTAAGTGGTTTGGACCTCCCTTTAACTGAAAATTGGCGATACCGGGATAATGTTTTCAAAATTTGGAAGGCAATTGAATGAACTTGGAGTAGCTTTCTTCGCTTGGAGACTGTTAAGAAAATATGGAGCATTGCAGCATGCAAAGTACAACATATTGGGCCTGTAAAAATGTCAATCATGAAATATGAATAACCTGCTGCAGCAGGAAGCTAACAGACTCCTCCAAGTCTCTCTACTTCTCACCTGGAAGTTCTTGGTTCAACTCTTGTTGAGTCTCTCTACTTCCCATCTAGAATTTCTTTGTTCGAATCCTCCGAGTCTCTCTACTTCCCATCTAGAAGTTCTCTTCTGGACTCCCTTTGAGTCCTGATTTCCCTCCTGGAAATCCTATTGCCAACAGTCAAGTTTCCCCTCTCCGATCATCTGTGCAACTGCACCACTGATCTGGATTCCTTGGCTAGAAATCTACCTCAGTAGCAACTCCCTCCCCTTGGTCTTACCCTGTTAGGTATTGTTCTGACTCTAGTACCCCACCAGCTTCACTCTGCAACTTACCCACAACCTTCTATACCATAGAAACTGAAGGATTGAGCCACTTGGATCTACGCAATCCCGACATCAACAAATCATCTCCCCCAGCCAACTACGTCAGCCCTCTTAGCCTCTGTCTGGCTCTACGTGAGCCTGGTTCTGCCTCCCTTAGCCTTTGCACTATCTTTCTCTGGCCCAGAATGATGACACAATCCCTCTGCGTCACTCCTTCTTCTGTCACTTTCTGCAAGGATCACCTCTGTCACTCGATACAACTGATTTCTGCTGCTTCTACTCTACTCGGCTGATGTCCTTAGTTCTCTTGTGATCTGCAACCACCCTCTTATACCATGTTGGAATTTCTAAGTCTAACCCGTTAGAAACCCTTCATGTACTTTCTGATTTATTCCTACCTACTTGTTTTGTTAATTAACAAGTTATTTACCATGTAAATACTAGAAATAAATACAAGAACATGCTCAACACATTATAGATCATCAATTGAAGGAAACAAAACAAACACACAATTGACACTATTTTTTTTGGACCAATGTCCCCAGAAAAATTCAATGCAGGAAAATCGGTGCAACTATCTGAGGGTTTTATTATTATGTAGTTTCTGAATACAATCTGGATGCCAAAAACAGCTCACCCAACAAAGAATAATCTTGGCAGTATTACCTCTCCTTCGAAGATAGATGCTCCGGCTGAAACCTCGGATAAACACTCTAGTACCTCCTCAGCTCCAGTCCGCTCCACGAAAAACACCAACCTCAGCCTCTAGAAACCATGTCAGCCTCTTCTGCCCTCTGCATCAGATTTCTCAACAGTTCTGGTAGTTCCCAATAGTTCCGGCTTCTTCCCTCTATGTCAGCCTTCCCGACAGTTCCAGTAGTTCTTGGTAGTTCTGGATGTTCCTAACAGTTCCAGCTTCTGCCCTCTATGTCAGCTTTCCCTGTTGTTCTGATAGTTCCCGGCAGTTTCAGTTGTTCCCAGTAGTTCTAGCTTTTTCCCTCTACGTTAGCTTTCCCAGCTGTTCCAGCAGTCCCCAACAGTTCCTGCTATTCCCAGAAGTTCCAGCTTCTACCCTCTGAATCAGCTTTCCCGACTGTTCCGACAGTTCCTAGCAATGCCGGTTATTCCCGGCAGTTCCAGCTTCTGCCCTCTGCGTAAGCTTTCCCGACTACTATGCTGATCCTCCTAGAACTATCTCTACTTTCTGCTTCTGTATTCATTGCCCCTCAGCTATAACTCTAGATCACTCTCTTAACTTTCTTAGCAAACCCAGCCCAGAAAGTTGAAATCTTGATATCTTGGTGTGTTTTCCAAGTGACCCTCAAGCCTCCTCTTATACTTTTCTTGTTGACAAATCAATGGCCAATATTAAGTCCCTAATCAATGGCTAAGATTATATCTAGCTTCATCCATGACTTTTGGACCATTCTAACACAATTTTATATTAATTCATATTAATATTTTATTTTCCCTAAGTTTAGACTTAGGGACTCCATTAAAAATATTAATTATTTTAATATCTCCCAAACTGTTTAGAACCTGCCCAACCCCTTTCTGGGCATTGGAGATCTCATGTGCCTTAGCCTCTCCACCAAATTTAGTGGCTAGAGCACATCGGATGCTACCCCAAATCAACATGGATAAGCATAAATATTGGACTCTTGAATGTGTTCCAAGACTCTAATCAGTGGATAACCAGATCATGTGGGTTGTTAATTTTTGGATGAAGAGTGTAATTGGAGGCTATATCATAGAATTTTCCTTTGAGGTTATTATATCATATACAACTATTGAATGAAAGCTTTTGGGAGTCCCATGGGGACAATTCATCTACGGATTGCCAACGTTTGTGAAGATATTGTTGTGTGACCGGAGCATGTTGAAGAAGGAGTCTAAACCCATCAGAGGCTAAGCCCCTTGAGCACTAAGGGTGGTTTGTGGAATGGCCAGGGGGTAAATATGAGTAGACATGACTAGGATGTGGGAGGAGAGAAAAACAAAGAATAAAGGAGGCATGGAAGATCCCTAACCAAGACAGTAGAAAGGGTATGCCAAGAATATTCAGTTGAATAATGTGGGAGAGATAGAATGGGATGGATTTTGAATATGGTATTCTATATAGTAGTAGAAATTTTATAAGAGGCAATGTTAGAAGAGAAGTGTCTTTTTTGGCACCTATAGTTGATAGGAGTCTAGAGAATGAGATGGTAAGGGGGCATAGGAGAGTAAAGGGTAGTTGAGATCAGACAAGTATGGACCTAGATCTTATTGGTATCACACGCACAGAAGGAGAGGAAGGGGGATCTTCACATCCTAGCCAAAGAGTGAAAAGCCTATGCATCCTAGGGATACTACTTAGAGTAAGTCTCACACTAAACCTACCACCTAGTGTGCACCTATTTTCACAATGTTAAGTTATCCTAGTAGTATCATGCATACTGTAGTTAGTTAAGGAAGTGGAGGGAGTCATCCCAATAGTCATAGTCAGATAAGGAAGTTAGGATGGATTGCATCACAATGGATAATAGTTGGAGCTAGTGGAACACCAATTGGAATTGGTAAACAAAGAAGGATGGAAGACACTTTGAAGCTACCAATATTTCATGGTGTAGAGAATGAAGGTACCGAGTAACATCTATTTGTATGTGATTTAGTTTGGAATGGTAATAACATACATGATGAAAATGTTAGAATCGTACAATCGGGGACTACCTTTAGGTACCATGATTTGGCTTGTTATATGAAATACAAGAGAAATGCCCCACTTACATAGTCAATATCACTTCAATATATTAAACAAGCAATTCTAAAGGTAAGAATGAACTGAAGGAGATTAAGCAGAAGTTAGATGAGACTATTTGGGATTATGAACAATGATTTAAAGTGTTGTTGGGTAAGTTGGAATTCAAGATTCCTAATGAGAAACAAAAATAATGGTTTATTGTGAGTTCATTTCCTCATACTTAGGTACTATTAACCCAACATGATATCTGCACTCAGTTAAAATCCCTAGAGAGCACTGAAATTATAAGCCTCTCCAATAGTTGCAGTTGTGGGATAACACCCTAGTATAGTGTAACTTCAATCATATATGGCTGCAATTGCCGAACAATTATAGAATTTAACAGAAGGCAAAGGAAAACACCCAGAGGTTTGGTGCATAAAATGCCGCACGGAAGGGAACCATAGGAATGAATTCCTCATGCTAAATGAGTATATGGAATTTGATGTTTCCAATACAATTGTGTAGGCAATAGGCTTGTGGTGTGAAATATGCAGAAGGTGAGGTCATATGCCCACAACTTGCCATATGATTTAGAAGTATGAGGCTTCAGCGTGAAATTTATTTTGTGATTTTTTTTAAGTCTATTGGTCATGAATTTCACCATTACAAGGTGTTGGAGATGATGTGAAAGCACACTATGGATGCATATAAAGTACAAGAGGGTTAAGAGGGTTTAGCGTAGATTTGCACCCATCTTGGCAGAGGCAGGGTGCAATGGGAAGAGGACCTGCAAGATTTGTAAGACCTAGACATGGATGAGGAGGGGGTATGGTTGTTTGCTAAAATTATGGATAACCTAGACATCTTGATAGGGACTATCCTAATCCATGATCGACGTATACATATTATCAAGCTTTGGATCACATGATGAAGAACTACCCTCAACTGCTTGCCAAAATCCATGGGTAAGGGGAAAAACCTGTAGAAGGTGAAAGATAACCACATAAATATCAATCATATGTAAAGGTTGTAACATGTAGATGGACCAAGACTAATGAAGATTCCATCAATCAAACTAGTACTAGCCAATAGTGGGTTCAAAAGGCCACAAACCCACCTCCGAAGTTTGGTACTTAGAAGAAGAAGGAAACCTATAAAGCGGAACATGGGGAAATGGTTTTGATAAGCTCTACTTTCCTCGAGGATAGCCTTGTATATGATATTCCCCGAACCTATGATAGAAAAACTTAAAAGGGTTCAGAAGGAGGAGATAAGTTAATTAAGGCATTTTTGAAGATTTTCTTTGACTTGATGCAGGATGATGGAACCATATGTAAGTTGCACAAGATAATTGACCAGTGGGCAAAGGAGCCAAATAAGGAACCAATGCAGATACCTATGTGAACAAAAGAACAGAACCAATAGAGAATTCAAGTTCGGTGTGAAAATAGGGGCTTATTGATCCAAAATTGGATCCTGGATAAACCTCTAAGTCTAAAAGGCTTCATGTAAGAGGTAAAAGGGTGCCAAATGGCACACATCCTTTGTAAATTAGAGGAAAATGAAAGTCACGGGTTGCTCTCAGAAATAATCTCATTGCAAGGATCCCTCTATTCTGAATCCAACGCAACTTAAATTGGCGAAAACAGAGTTCAAATGGGAAAGCTATCATAAAATTAAGCTACCCTTTTTCAAAGGAAAAAGAGGAAAAATCCCTTGCTAAATGGGTCTAAAAACCCTCCAAGTCTTCCAAAGCTCCCTAAAGGGTAAAACCACCGAAAAAGGAGGACTTTTAGAAAAATTGGGTTACACTATCGGAACCCAAAAATAATGAGAAAACAACGAAAATGAGCCTATCAGAGGTTGGAACAATGAATGCACAGGGGCCATTGAATCTAGCCGATCAACGGTCCAGATCTGATCAGCATATCGCATCGGTGGGTCTGATCGGAGACATAGCGTGATGGACCGGGGCGATGCCATGGAGCAATCACTGAAATCGATGGATCACCATCGACGAACACAATGGAGCGGCCATGTTATATATATATATAGGTGTGATAGTCTAACTGCGATTGTCGATATCGGTGGATTGGTGTCGGCGATACCAAAGGGGGAGCCAAAGGGCCGTTGCGACTAGCGATGCAATATGGTCGGACTTGATAGGGTTTCAGAATGCAAATACATAAAATTTGAAATCCGCCATAAGGCCATTTTTAATGTATTTTCAACATTTTAACATCTTTTCCAAATACAAAGGGAGACTATGGAACAGGCCAATTGCTATTACGATATGTGATTCCCAAGCGGACCTGATAAGGATATAAATCGAGATTATAAAACTTTGAAGTCCGGAACTATGTTTTCTATGGATTTTTCCATGTTTTAT
This sequence comes from Pinus taeda, assembly GCA_000404065.3. NCBI lineage: Eukaryota > Viridiplantae > Streptophyta > Pinopsida > Pinales > Pinaceae > Pinus > Pinus taeda. The sequence continues at coordinate 104,219 of APFE031197905.1, forward strand.
AGCCTTCTCTAAGTAAAACACAGAACGACTATTACAAGGGATTTCAAGCACCAATGCCCTCATCCATTGCGGAAACAGGTGGTCGCCTCCCCTGAGTGCATTATGCAATGATTACTGAATGCCAGAAGAGGAAGTTGTGCAGACCAAGAGACGAGAATCTGAAACCAATAGATAGCATGATTTGGTTTTTAAGCTGTGAAGGTCAAAGAAAATGGGATGTTGGGTTGTTGGTTGTTGTGCTATTTGTTGCTAAAGTCGAGCACAAGCAAACAACGCTGAGACAGTAGCACAAAAGCAAAAGGCAGCCAAGGGAGTCGCTTGGAGTGCAAGTGAAAAGCTCAAAGAGAGTTGTAAGTAGCTAGAGGGCCAAGGAAGCCAGAGCGAAGAGCTAGAGAGCTAGAGCCAAATCCAAAGAGCCAAGAGTCAGATCCAAGAGCCAGAACCAAAGCCAAAGAGTTCTATTTAGAGCCAAGAGCCAGAACTAAGAGCCAAAGAGCTAGAGCCAAGAGCTAGAACTTCAAGAGACAGGGGATTAAGTGGTGTCTAAACCCACTGTTTTGTGTAAAACGGAAGGAATTGGGCCAAGAGCTTGTAAAAGAGACTAATACCATAATCCCAGAGAGCCTATTCAAGTTGACTAGAGCTCACGGAGATGAAGCCCAAGGGTAGTGGGTGAACTCCTAATTAAATTTTTGTTTTTGTGTGTGTGTTCTTACTACTGCATTATTCACTGTTATATGCATTTATATATCAATTTAAGCACACTAATTTACAACACATAATCAATGAAAACAAATAAAATCATACACCTATATTTTCAAGCTTTTCTTATTTCTGCATTGGTTAATCAATAGACTTGGGAAAATTCAAGCTTTGGAAGTGGGAGAGGTTCTTGTAAGCTAGACAAGAAGCCTAAGAGCCCCATTTTCAGATTAGGTGGTATCAGAGCTTAAGTTTGGTTAACCACACCTTTAAGAAGGGTATATTAGAATGCTTGATTGACAGAGCAAAGACTGCTTGTCTGAAAAGTGTTTGAACAACAAAAAGCTGATTGTATGCTTGTTTTGCACACTGACTATTTGCTGAGTTTGCAGAGGTGAAGGGAAAGCTATTGATAGCTCAGTCCAAGAAGGACAAGAAGGATAAGGGCTGAAGGCATTCTTATATCCCAAAGGACCTCAAGGAAATCCAAAGCACAAGAGGTTTGTTGCAAGAGGTTGCTTAAATAAGCTCTTTATTTATCTTGTTGAAGTTTTTTTGTTCATTGGCATAATGACAACTTCTACAAGTGGGTCCTCAAATTCTACATTCTTCACAAGATTCCTTGATGAAGACATGAGGCAATAATTGTCCACCATGTTGGATATGGTGAGAGAAATGTATGAGGATGGAAGGAAGAGCAATATTCTTAGAAAGTAGCTGAATTCCATGAAGGAAGAGAAGCAGTTGCTTGCTGACAAATTGCAGGAAATGGAGAGACAACTTCATATTGCAAATATGAACTTGAAAAGGATGCATGAGTTGGAAACACAGCTCTTTGTTGCCCAAGAAGCCTTAGTCAAGTACCAGCTTGAAGAAGAGGTAAGACATTCCAGTTTGTCTTCAAATTCTTCTAAGAATGTTTGTATTGGTTCTTTTGAAAAACATACTAAAGGCATAGGTTCCAAGCTAATGTCCAAGATGGGCTATGAAGGAAATGGCTTTGGAAAGCATGCACAAGGTATTGTTGAACCAATATTGGTTGAGGAAAGTCCTAAATATTTGGGTCTTGGCTATGGACAGTCTTATGGAGAGAATTCCAAAGCTGCCATGAAAGCCATTGAAACAGTCCCAAGAAGGAGTTTCATTACATGTCCTCTACCTCAAAAGTGTGAAGGTTGTATCCAAGAGGAATACAATAGATTGAAACATCAATTATAGGATGCAGGTGTTCAGAAGCACACACATGAACCAGAGTTGGGGAGACTCTAGCAGCCTTGAAGAGTTTGATGATGTTCCAAAGAGAGCCACTTCTTCATTTGCTTCACCTCCTCATGAAGGCAATAAAGGTGAAAGAGGCAGGTATAAATCTAGTTCTAATTATATTCCTTTTGATTTTGAAAAGCGTGATAAATTTCCACATAAGTATGGGGAAAGAGTTGCATTTTCCTTTTGTGGTTTGGATAACCATGATGTTTCTAGATGTTGGAAGAGAGTGGCTGCATAAAGGAAGCAGAAGAAGGAAAAGAAGCAAGTAGCCAAAGGTCCATTGGACAAGGCAAATCATGCTATCAAGAGGATGCACATGTAGTGCACTTTCTACCATAAGCAAGGACATCTTGCTGCAAGATGTTGGACACTGAATCCAACAATGCTTCCACCAAAGCTAAAGAAAGTGGAAAGAGAAGATGGCAGAAATGGATGTGAAGATTCCATGAATGAGGTGTCTCAAAATGATTCACATGTTGATGTTGATGTGTAGGCAAAGGTAGTACCTTTGAAAGGGATTGGTAAGGAATAGTTAGAGTTCTTATCCGATTAATATTGCATGTCTATTGATGCATCTATATTATGTTCATTTTAGCTTCGAAAGTACAATGTGCTTAAGTGAAAGTTGAAGGATGAAACATTATATTTCATTTCAGCTTTGAAAGTACAGTGTGCTTAAGTGAAAGTTGAAAGATGAAATGCATGCATTACATGTGATACCATGTTGACTTGAAAGAAGTTAACTTGGTCTCCAAATGGAGATAATGATGAAAGTTTCATCTTTTGGAAAAATAGTCCTAATGGTCTTTTTCTACATGCTTGACTTGAAGGGTCATTTGTTTAAAGGTAAGTTTTGTGGGCTTGTTATCTAATCCATCATTTGTATGCAGATGTAATACATGGAGGTATTCACAAAATGTGAAACCTATTTCTTTTGTGGAGGCAGGAGTTTAGGCCATCCAGTTGTTGTCTGTATGCCTGTTGTTGTTAATAGTTGTTATTGGCAGATTGTCAAACATGTACAAATGAAAGTTTTTTGGAGCATATGTACTTCACATTTGTTGAGCCATCTTGGATCAATGATCAAGGGAAAGAGGCTCAAACTACCTTTTATGACCATTTCAGTAGAATTTCTGGAGGAAGGCAAGGAGGAAGACAGTACTTCTTAGGAAGACCAGCCTATCTAGAGAAGGAAAGTGGTTAGAAACTTTGGTTCAGAGGCACTATGCAAAGGCAAGTGTAGGGAGGCTAAAAGAAGAGGGTGAGTCACTCTCATTTATTGTTTAGATCAGTATATCAGTCTTTTGGAGACCCAAAGTTCTTTTAGTGGGAAGGCGTGATCCAAAATTAGATCTTGGATAAACCTCTAAGTCTAAAAGGTTTCATGTAAGAGGTAAAAGGGTGCCAAATGGCACACATCCTTTGTAAATCAGAGGAAAATGAAAGTCATAGGCTGCTCTTAGAAATAGTCTCATTACAAGGATCCCTCTATTCTGAATCCACCGCAACTTAAATGGGTGAAAACAAACTTCAGATGGGAAAGCTATCATAAAATGAAGCTGCCCTTTTTTAAAGGAAAAAGAGGCAAAATCCCTTGCTAAATGGGTCTAAAAACCCTCCAAATCTTCCAAAGCTCCCTAAACGGAAAAACCACCGAAAAAGGAGGACTTTTAGAAAAATCAGGTCACACTATTAGAACCCCAAAACCATGAGAAAACAATGAAAATGAGCCTATCGGAGGTTGGAACAATGAATGCATAGGGGCCGTCAAATTTGGCTGATGAACGGTCCAGATCCAATCTGCATATTGCATCAGCAGTGATCTGGGGGTCTGATTGGAGGCATAGCGCAATGGATGGGGGATGCGATGGAGCGATCACTGAAATTGGTGGATCGCCATCAACGAACACAATGGAGTGGCCATGTTATATATATAGGTGTGATGGTTCGACTGCGATCATCGATATCAGTAGATCGTCATCGGCGATACTAAAGGGGAAGCCAAAGGGTCAATGTGACTAGCGATGCGATATGGCTGGACCTGATAGTGTTCTGAAATGCAAATACATAAAATTTGAAATCTGCCATAAGGTCATTTTTAATGTATTTTCAACATTTCAACGTGTTTTCCAAATACAAAGGGATACCATGGAATAGGCCAATTGCTATTGCGATATGCGATTTCCAAGCAGACCTGATAGGGATATAAAGCGGGATTATAAAACTTTGAAGTCTGGAACTGTGTGTTCTGCGGATTTTTCCATGTTTTACATCATTCTCTGTGTAAAACACAGAACAACTATTACACAGGATGTCAAGCACTGATGCCCTCATCTGTTGCGGCAACAGGTGGTCGCTTCCCCTGAGTGCGTTATGCAATGATCACTAAATGCCAGAAGAGGGAGTTGAGCAGACCAAGAGATGAGAATCTGAAACCAACAGACAGCATGATTTGGCTTTTAAGCCATGAATGTCAAAGATAGTGGGTTGTTGGGTTGTTGGTCATTGTGGGAGTTGTTGCTAAAGTTGAGCACAAGCAGACAGCACTGAGACAATAGCAGAGAAGAAAAAGGAAGCTAAGGGAGTCGCTTGGAGTGCAAGTGAAAAGCCCAAAGAGAGTTGTAAGTAGCCAGAGGTCCAAGGAAGCTAGAGCAAAGAGCCAGAGATCTAGAGCCAGAGCCAAAGAGCCAAGAGTTAGAGCCAAGAGCCAGAGTCAGAGCCAAGAGCCAGAACCAAGAGCCAAAGTGACAGAGCCAAGAGCCAAGAGCCAGAGCTTCAAGAGCCAGGGGATTAAATGGTGTCTAAACCCATTGTTTTGTGTAAAACAAAAGGAGTTGGGCCAAGAGCTTGTAAAAACGACTAATACCATAATGGCAGAGAGCCTAGTCAAGTTGACTAGAGCTCATGGAGACATAGCCCAAGTGCAGTGGGTGAACTCCTAATTAAATTGTTGTTTCTGTGTGTTTGTTTTTAGTGCTACATTATTCACTGTTATATGCATTTATATATCAGTTTAATCACACTAATTTACAACACATAATCAGTGAAAACAAATACAAGCATACACCTATATTTTCAAGCTTTTCTTATTTCTACATTGGTTAATCAATAGACTTTGGAAAAATCAAGCTTTGGAAGTGGGAGAGGTTCTTGTAATCTAGACAAGAAGCCTAAGAGCTCCATTTTCAAATCACTTATGAAATGGATAAAATTATTCTTGATTTAGGATATGATTTTAATATACTGCCTAATAAAACTTGGGAGATGATGGGGAGACCTAAGTTAACTCGATACCCTATTCAACAGAGAATGGCCAACCAGAATAGGGCATTTTCTATTGATAGATTGTCCAATGTGGAGGTAGATAGTGATGGTGTTACTACCATAACCAATTTTGAAGTAATTAAAAGTATTGATGATACTGATCTTCGCACAAAATTATTGGGGATCGATTAGGCCTTTGATATCAATAAATAATTAATCTAAAGGAAAGGCATATGAATTTTGAATTTGGGGGTGATTGAGTGATTTCACCACTAGATCCGAGTGAAGGAGGTCATTATGCGGAACCCGTAAAAGAAGAGGAAGATGGAGAAGTCTTGGAATCAAAGATTTACAAAGTCACTGCAAGGAGGGAATACTATGTCAACCTAACTGTAGATGGCGTATCAAGTTCGTGAAGCATTGGTTCATACACTTCAAATTCTGAAGAAGGGTTGGAGAATTGGTCGAATTGATTGCATGAGATATCCAATCAAAGGTGTGCACATATCACCCATGTAGTACGTTGGATCAGGATGGATGTGTATGATCCCCCAAGGTACGATGGTTTAACCAACATATGCTATTTTGTTTATGAATTTGAGTAGAAGGTACACTTGAGCACTTGAGGTTGCTAGTTTTCAATTTTTCCTTGAAATCCACTCCAAAATGATGGTAGACCGCACATAAGGTTGATAAAGGCACATGTTTGAAATGTAAGAATGTGTTATGTATTTAGTTCAAGGTCAAACCTGAGCTTACAGAAGTTAAATAAATCAGGTTGGATTTCCCCACAACCCATGTGAAGAACTATGTTGCAACATGGAAAAAAAAGGGCATACCTCAAGAGGAGTGGGTTCATGGATTTGTGCACATGTTGGACATTATTCCTAGAAATTGGTATGTGGAGCTTGAAGTGCATAAAGGTATCATGAAATGAGATTAAATGACCTAGAACTCCAAGGATACCTTTAGTTTTATGGATGAAGATGAATCACTGGATCATGTTCTTAAGGAATTAAATCAGAAAATATTTTTGTTCAAAAGATGATTAGGACAAAGGATGGCACCAGTGTGTCCCATTCATCAAAATTCAAAATGGGTGCATGAGTTCATGGAGTGTTACAATGTCATAGAAGATCTTGATGGCAATGAGGATCCAAGGGTTATGAACATTTTTAAGATCAAAGGAGAAAGAATTTTATCTAGGCCTAAGTTGGGAATGGAGTAGTACACTAAGTCAATTAGAATGGAGAAAGTAAATATTGGCAGTGAGGACAATCCAAATATGGCTATGGTTGGGGACTATTTGAATGATGAGGCAATAGAGAATATAATTGATTTACTGAGGGAATATTAATATTTGTTCCCCAATAGGTTTTTTGAGATGAAGGGTGTCGTGGGTGAGTTGGGGGAGATGCAAATTCCTCTTAAGCTAGATGCCAAACTGGTTAAACATAGACCATACAGGCTTAATATGATATATAAGTAGAAATTAAAGAAGGAACTGGACAAAATGTTGGAAGTTAGGACTACTGATTCGGTGGAGGATTTGGAATGGATAAGCCCCATGGTCATTCAATACAATAAAATGAGGAATATTAGAATCTATGTCAACTTAAGAAAGATCAATGATGCTTATGTACATTACCCATGTCCTGCCATGTTTACAGATGAATCTTGGATAGTACTAAGGGTCAATAAGCCTACTCTTTTACCGACGGGTTCTTATGATATTATGATATGAAAGGACCAACATAGGACTACATTTGCAACTGAATGGGGTTGTTTCTAGTACACAATAATTCCCTTTGTCTTAAAGAACACATTTTCTATGTTATTTAGAATTCTTGTTGCAACATTTAAGGAGTTTATTCATAAGATTTTAGAGGTATACCTAGACGACTAGAGAATGTTCAACCTATTGCAGAAGCACATAGAGGTATTGTGGTTGATGCTACACATGTGCCGACAATTACAAATTTGCTTGAATCTCAAGAAATACATTTTTTATTTCCCATTTGGCATCTTGTTGGGCGACATTGTATGTAAACAAAGGTTATTGGTGGACCCCAACAAGATTGCAATCATAATGGATCTACTTTTGCATACTTCAATTTGACAATTATGTGTTATGTTGAGTGATACGAGTTACTATCGAAAGTTCATAATGGTGTATGCTCAAATAATTTCCCCCATAGAGCGCATGTTGAAGAAAGAGGTACCTTTTAAATGGATAAGGGAATTTCCCCATAGAGGGCATGTTGAAGAAAGAGGTACCTTTTAAATGGATAGGGGAATGTCAAAAGGCCTTGGGTACATTAAAGCAAATGGTTTTGCCTATTTTGATCTTCCCTAACTGGAGAAAGAAATTTCATGTGCACATGGATGCTTTGTCGCTTCCACTAGGAGGTTTTTTAGTGTAACCAAGGGAGGAAGATTTAGACCACCCGGTTTCATATATAAGAAGAATTTATCCAAAACTGAGAATAATTACACCAATAATAAGAATGAATGATTATCCATGGTCTATGCTTTGCAGAAGTACTTGCATTACCTAGTGGGAAATAAATTTAAATTATACACGAATTAGTTAGAATTATGATCCCTGGTGAACAATCCTATGTTGGGAGGGCACATATACAGATGGTTGTTATTATTTTAAGAGAGTTGTTTGAGGTGGTTGTCAAACATGGGTGGTTGAATGTAGGCCTTGACCATCTATCTAGAATTGCTATAAGAGAAGCTTCTCATAATTTAGAAGGAAACTTTCCAAATGCACAATTGTAAACTGTTATAATGGTTGATGACTACTTCGCAGAGATTGTGCAGTTCCTTAGTACTAGAGTTGCAACAACATAATATAATGTCACACAGAAGAAACAATTGGATTTCAAGGCTATAGAATATCAATTGATTTTTGGTTGCTTATAAAAATTAGGGGCTAATGAGATCCTTCAAAGGTTTATCCTACAACAAAATCACCCGATGATCCAAGTTGACGCACATGGAAGAGTCGTGGGAGGACACTATGAAAGGAAATATATTGCACAAAATATTTTGTGCATAGGTCTATAGTGGAAATGTTATATATAGATGCAAAGGAGTTTTGTATGAGTTGTGACATTTTTTAGTGAGTTAGAAAACCCTTGAGGGATGATATACATTTGGCTCCTTAAATTACATTACAACCTTTTGACGAATGGGCCATAGAATTTGCTAGTCCCATCAACCCACTTGCTAAGAGATTAGGTGCAAGGTATATCATCACTACTGCATATTATTTGACTGGATGAGCTGAAGCAATGCTTGTGAAGGATTGAAATTTTGAAACTACCGTGTAGTTTATGTTCTAAAATGTTGTCACTAGATTTAGGTTCCTAGAATCCTAATGAGTGACCAAGGGACAAATTTTCAAAATAGGACTATTGAAGCATTAACATAGGAACTCAAGGTCTACCAGCAAAAGAGCACGCCCTATCATCTTCAGGCCAAGTTCGCCAGTAGAAAAAATGCACTTACTAAGGTATGAAATGCAAATCAAGATGATTGGGGTATTTTCATTCTAGATTTCCTTTGGACGTATCATACAACCTGTAACCATGTGAATGGATACACATCATTTAGGATAGTATATGAATTGGAAGTGGTGATGTCGATGGAATTTCTAGTGGTGAGCTTGTGCATAGTTTCCTATACACTTGTGAAAAATTCTTGTACAGTAGCATGCATATTGGAAGAAATAATACATTTGGAAGAAGATTGGTTGCTATCAGGATTCCATCATAAGGTGAAAAATGTGTGGGATAAGCCCTAGCATGATAGGTGCATCAAGCAGAAAGCATTTTGACTAGGAGACGTAGTGTTACTATATGATAGTAAGTTCCTAAAGCACCCTAGAAAGTTTCAAATGCATTGGTTTGTCCATATAAGATTAAGATTGTGATTGATTATCAATTCAACTTGAGACACCCAATGATAGACCACTAGAGGGTTATGTGAACGGGAATCAACTGAAGCTCTATAGGGACAAACAATCTTCCCTACAATGGTAAAAATAGTCAGTATTAACCTTTCCCTTATATATAAGTAGGTGGTAGGAATTTTCATTTTTGGTTTTGTTGTGGAATGTATCCCTTTGTTTCATCCCACTGGGACTAGTTTCCCAATGTATTTATTTCATAGAGGTTTTTATTATGCGCAAGGGGAAGTGGCAACAAGGGCATTTTACCAGTGAAAGTACTATACAGTGGTGATGGAAACCACCACGATGGAAGCCACATGCTCAAACCATTATCAGTCTAAAGTGAAGTAATTACTGTTTTGACATGACCATGGGACACCATACTAAGAAAGGATATTGGGGATCGTGTAACACGAGTTGGTAAGTGTGCCCAAATCCCACACATCAACATATCATCCATTTGAATAATGGAATAATAGAATAGAGGTTCTTCTCGGAAATGGATCTAACAACATTTGAGGCAAGGTGGAAGGAATACGAAGTTTAGCATCCACCCACCATCTCTTCCCATAGTGATAAGAAAGTTTTGTATAAGGAGGAGTGAGAAATATGTGATTTGTATCAGGTTGCAATGAATGAAGTTGTCAACATCATGTGGTCGTGGAATATTATGGTGCAACGATGTGCCTATAAAATGAGAAGGAGAGCAATGATTCATTCGGGTGATGGTTAACCAAATGGTGAGAATTTAGGCTATGAGACAATAGAGAAGGGAAAATTTTTAGGATGGAAAATTATCTTGAAGTTTTAAAAAATAGGCAAATCTGACTAATCCCTAATATGCAAATTATAAAAAAAATTATTGATGTATTTGTAAAATTATTCAAATTTATAATGGTTTTATATATGATCTCTATATAATGTTGGTGATTTTTAAGTTAAAATAATTGTATATTGTAAAATTTGGGCAAATAATTTTTATAAAAAATGGAAATTGGCGAATCTTTTTTTTGGAAAAATCATGGAAAATTAGCCCGCTTGCAAATATTAGCCCCTAAAATTTTCCATGCAATAGAGAGTTGAGCCTGTGAGGTGATTGATAGTTAAGGAGGTGAGGAGATGGCTAGTTAAGTCCATGAAGAAACAAAGTGTAAGGCATTAATGGAAGTTAGGAAGGGTAGAGTTGCAGTAGTCTATAGATGGGAGTTAGGAATTCTGATTAAATGGTGGGTGCTTACTCCAAAATCCATGACTCTGGGAAAGGAGGCATATAACATTTCAAGAATATAGCTAAGTTATATTTTTTTGACACTACTTATGGAGGATAATTGTGGTAGAAATAATAATGATAGTATCAGAATGGTCCCTATATAAGGGACCACAATATCCAGAAGAAGCCATCTTTACATATGTCAGGGGGTGGCATGAAAATATTTGTGAAGGAGGAGGAGGACCATAACACAACATTCTGTTCGGGGTCCTGAATTATTCATGTCTGTAGGGAAAGGAGTTTAATTTGCTAAATAGAAAGGATCCCTAAAACAATGGAGATAGGAGAAGGATAAGTGGCTTGGGACGAGCCATAGGTGTGTGTTGGGGGCCTATTGGAGGCAATTTTTGTATTTTTGAGTTGCACACACAACATGCTAGAATTTCACATAGATAGGGCAGAGCACCCAATAGTAGCTTATGGAGGATAATTATGTAGCCAGTAATGGTTCGAGAGCATAGGGGTGACTTTTGGGGAAGATCACAAATCCAAAAAAATATATATATGCACAAAATATATGCAGGTAAATTTTCAAGTTAATGATGGTTAAACACAGTTTATCTACATGTAATAATGGTTTCCACTAGGCTTTAGCTCACTGTAAATATTCAATCTAATTAAGTATAAAGTGGAAGAAGTTGACTTAGAAAAGAGATTTTAGTTGTCGAAAAGGGTTTTTTCTTTGAATATTTGATGTAATTAGGGTTTATGAGTGTATTGTAGTTTTCTTATGAAGATTGTGTTGCATTTTTATATAATTTCTCCTGTAATATTGGGATGAAAGAATAGATTGGTGAGTCGTGAGACAATTGTGATAGGGAATATGTAATATATTTTTGGCTTCCCCCAACAATATAAAAATATGTTAGGTGATGTTTTGAAATTAATATGTGCTTGTGTTTATCTAAACAGTTTGGTCCTATGTGTGATATTTAACTCTATAAAGTGGTTTCTCTCTTACGTGGATTCATTGCTAACTCTTTTTCTTTTATTTTCTTCCTATTATATTATGGATGCAAATGTTGTGCCACAATTGGTATGGTGTTTTGTAGATGATGTTTACATAGGTTAATTAGTTAAACATAATCATAAAATGGTGTAGATCGAATCCACATCCCCGTCATAGTTGTAGAAACCTATTTATCACAGCCCCCCTTAGGTGCATCAGGTGAGATGTCATCCTCTATGCGGGACCTGTCACAAGGGCTGATATCGAGAGAGATTTTATTAGGCACACTATGCACACTAACCTGAGTCAAAAACCAAAAAATAATCCAACAAAAATACCTATTAATTGTGCCAAAGAACAAGGATTTGACAAATAAGCTTTGCTAAAGCTTAATTGATCTCTCATGTATCTTTAAGTACATTGAAAAAATGACCACCAAAAGAAATAAGAAACCATTTTGTGGGGATGTAGCTAATTCTTTCACCTACCTGGAAAAGAGATTCCAATAGTCTATTATATAAAATTAGTATTTGAATGTAACCCTCAAGGAAAGGAAAAAACAACAAAATTTGGACCATGGGGCTGGAAAATGCTACATGTGTTCTTGAATTGTTCAACTTTAGGTAAGTGGTTTATATCTATGCTAGAAATTTCGACCCAAATACTAGAGTTATCAAGATTTGAATTTAAAAAAATCCAATTCCTCTAACTCCCAAGGTCTTTAAGAAAATATTTAAATTGACAAATCGCACCAAGCAGCTCAAGTTGTCTAAATCCAACACTTTGCTTGATTCTCATGGAAGAAAAATGAATATCATCCAAGAATTCCTACCGTAGTCAATACCATTCTTTCCCATCATTTATTTTATTGATATCTTTATATTTGTAGAGCGATACAATGATTTCTCATGGTTTTATGCACAACTAATGAGATGAGAAACGATGTCAATTATTCCCAGGTCAATCTTTTATGTATTATATTATTCCTTCATGAGAGATGTTGTATTCGACTAGGTGGAGGTTATCTCCAATGAAATTTCCTTTCAATTAGTAAATTTGTTTAAGACTCAAATATTTTTCATAACTTCTTATCTAGTTATGGCTCTTGTGCCACCACATACTTTTCATGAACTACCACATAAAATTAATTTAAATCGAGATTTGGATCCAATACAATTTTCGTATCTTGTACTATGGAAGTGAAAGGCTCCATTTCATTTTTTTCAAATTCAATATATATTAAAGAATTCAATTATATGCTAATTTTTCGAGAGCCCCAAAGTATTTCTACCAAAGAACAAGCTTTCCTATGGGGGAAGGGAATACATGAGGAGAGGGAAGAACACACCCTAGTTAGAATTTATGGATTTGAATATACACCCTTCTTACTACACAAGTTTGTGTTCGGTAGATATTTTGTTGTTGAAATATGTCGACAGTACCACACATGGTTAATTCTAATCAAAATAAAAAATAAAATGCATTTTGTTTCTTTACAATTTACCATTAGGGAGATTACTATAAAAAAATCTACTCATCTAGCAGAATTCTCTACGTTATAGAATTCTTTAAAGTTCACTAAAGAAAAAATTATCCATAGATTTTACCCTGAAGGTATATTTTCAAAACTTATGGTCAGATACAAGAATTTATTTACATTGATTTATGAATCAAGTGAAGAAAGTCAACTCAACCCATCAAAAGAAAAGGAAATATCTACCCCCACTACATAAGTAATCAGGGAAACCAACACCAACATAGGAGGGGAATCTAAATAGAGAGGTAAAATATATCGAGTGGATAGCAAACTTCAACAACATAAGCTTTCCAATGTTCCTCTTCTAGTCATGATAAAAGAGATATTATAGGCGCTCTGGTGGACAAGATAGAGAGGAGCCATCTCCCTGAGTGACTTTAGAAAATTCACATATTACCATTTCATCCAAGAGTAAGAGTTCTACTATGAAAAGGTCTCAAAATTGTAGAAGGAATCGACAATATGGAAGTTGATAGTATTATAATGCTTCTTTGGGTTTCAACACATATAGCCAACACTCAAAAAATGATATAGAAATTGCTACTAAAGAACTAATCATTTTTTAGGACTAGTCTTTGACTATACAAAATACCCAATATGATAAGGAAACTAAGAAATTGCAATTTGAAAAAGTTAAGGTTTGAAATAAGAAAGTGACTAGCCAATGGAATTGTGAAGTTGATGTTTCCGGAGTTGGACCCACGGGTCTCCTAAAATTGCATCAAACTACAGGCGAGGCCCTTGCACACTTTGTTAAGGAACAAGAAACAGAAAATTTAAAGCTTAGGATGAGGATAAACGAACTTGGAGAATATCTAAATCCCACTCCATTATTATGATCCCATTGGCTATTCAAGGAATATATATCTTAGTTACTTCCCCTAACACACCCTAAATAATTAATAAAGTAACACACCCATTGATCATTGTATGATTACATGTCACAACTAATATTAATAAGTGACTAGAAATTATTGAAGAAGTATCTAAAATTTCTTTAGATCTGAGAAAATTATCCCGTAAGGATTTGTTCACTTGTTGAATATTTGAAGAAATATCTCTAGGATGATCAATAATTTTTTGATAATAAGTGTCTAAATTTGTGAATAAAGTCAATACTCTAAGTGAATTCCAAAGAACACAACAAAACCTTCAAAATACATAGAGGATAAAGAAAACCAAAGCTAGATGGTTTGCTATAATAAAAATATTACAAGATGTTATTGCTAAGTGTTAAAATATTATGATCGTAGAAGGAACACCTTTCTAAAAGTTGTAAAAGTTCTTAAGGACCTTCAAGGAAAACAAATAATTATAGATTCCATGATTATTCCCAAAGATATATTAAAACAAGAATTAGAAATTATTAAAACATGATTGGCTTCTAAACTCGATAACTTAACAGGATTTTTAAAGGCCTAGATTAAAAAAAGGTTGGTTACTTATGTTAATGAAAATGAGGACCAATTATCTACAGACAGAAAACTATTATTAGATACAAATGAAATCAAGGAAGAGATATTTGGGTTACAAGTAAATAAATACATCACAATTCCTCCCATAAAATAATATATTGAATAATGGCTACAATAATCATTATTAGAAATAAGAAATCCTTAATAAATTCCCAAGTTGTTGGGATAGCGATCTTTCCGACAACCATATAAACCAGACACTTCTTCAACAACAAGGATTGTTCATTCCACATTTGATCCTTCTATAATTTTTTGTGTGTATTTTTCTTCTCAAGAAACTCCCCTCTATCTTCTTAGTCTTGGATCAATCCACTTTGTTGAACCGTTACATGTTGTCTAAAGAAAATCCCTAATTGTATTTCCTTTCTTTTCTTTTACGTACCTTTTATCATTACTAATCCCATCCCAATCCCATTAGGGGGTGAATGAATTTTGGTATGATTAAGTAGCAATATTTTGTGACTTTTCTTTAGGAACTTAACTCTATTATGAAACTTCAAGTTCGTATATTATTTTGTGACCCTTGAAAAGAGATTATTTTGGGAAATCCCTTTATTTGTGGTTTTAAAACATTAATTTACAAATAAGAAGTAAGAATATCATGGATGTTTTCCTATGATCTTGTGATTCCAAATGCATGATATCATTTTATAATTCTATGAATGTGTGGACCAATGCTTCCTATTTCCATCTATTGAATTTTCTTCATATATGTTTCCTCACATATGCTTATGTATGACAACCTGGAATGAAATTATGAGAATTTAATTTATTGTATTAATCTATTTTTCTTTCTAAAATAATGTGTGGTCCACTCACAGATGCATGAGTTGAATTTTTAATCTTTTTATTCAAGTGTTGTGTATGAGTTTGTTTAAATAGAGGACAACCACCTTTTTAAAAGCATAGAGGTATTACGGAAAAGAAACCCTATGAGGTTGACCTTTTTCCATGTTAAGAAAAAACATCAACAATGATCAATAACCAAATCAAAACAATGAATAACCTCCTACACAAACTAAGCACTTCAATGACAAAGCTAACTAAACAAATATAGTATTCAATCCTTAAATTCTTTAATATTTTTGTGTGGCTTGTCAATTGGGGTTATTCCGATTGGTTGCACAAAATGGTTGTTAGCTTCCCCAAATAGGTTCGATTCCTTGTGAGTGATATGATGGTGAGAAATAATGGCTACATGCCTATGAATATTGTTGTATTAACCCTCACTCTCACCCTCAAGCTCAAAGAGATGATGATCTCCCTTGAAACAATATTTGGGTGTGGCCAACAAAGGGTTGGAGCTTCTTTTGGAAGAAATTACCGAACTCATAATTTGAGTTAATCACACTAATAATGGGCATTAACCATGGTGAAAACATGGAGTTCAAAATTTCATAAGAAAATGTTTGGTCCTCTCCTATTATTTTGAAAACATTATAATGGTTAAAATTCCATAAGGAGATTTCCTATGTTAAGCCCTTCCAATTCATGATGTGAATATAATGACTAAAATTTGTAAATGTCATAATCACATTAAGAATATAATATATCAAAATTTTAAGAAGAAGATAGTGTACATCAAACAATTTTGCCAAGAGGTGATCTACAATGATTAAATTACATATGTACATGAAAAAATCTAAAAAATTAGACGAACATAGATCCATCTTGAACCCAAAACTATCAAGCACAATTTCAAATCTATAAATATTTGAGATGGATCAAATTTCTTAAGGTGTATTTTTTTATTGTTTAATATGAAAGAATTAATACATGATATGGAATTAAATGATAAAAAAGTTACATCTTAAAAATTTTGATCCCTTTCTCTGCTTGATAGATCTGGGTTTAAGATGGATCCACACTAGTCTAACAATGTCATATGGAGCTACTTGAGGGATAATAGTGGGAGGGGTACAAGGGTATGCTTCAATGGATGGTACAACAAGTACTCTAAGAGTATGATATGCATGCTAGTACATTAACATTCTTTAAAACATTCCATGTCTCCCCACATATAACATGCATGAGGTGATTGCTATTGGATGGTAAAATGTATGAACAAGGATTAACAAGTGTATAAGTTCCTTGTATTCAATGATATAGTAAGAAAATAATATTACTATATTTTTAACATTAAAGCTTCCCTTAAACTCTATTAATTGGTAAAATGTTCTTGCTTTATTACAAAAAAGGATGTGTTCTCAGCATAACCTCCGACAATTCCTAGGCTTGAATCCTATTTTTTATGGTACCTAATCCCCTAGGTTCTTGAGGGGTACAACACATCTCCCAACTAGCTTGATAGAAACATAGTTGTTGATCAAGCTTAACCCATAGAAAGTTGTGAAGGCCTTTTCAAGTGTCCATAAGCTATCTTTGACAAGACCTAATAAGAAGAGTAGTATAGCTAGTTTCCTATACTTTGGTGCAAATTTGTATTTTTTTATATATGTTGGGGGTTTATTGATCGAGTTACCTATCTTCTTCTCAACCTATTGCATTATTGTTTTACAAAGATTTTCAAGATGTTTATTATCGATAATAAGAGATGTTTATATCAATTATTTATTTTGCATCATTTAATTATCTAAGTGTTATGGCTCATTTCTCTCTTTAAAAGTTTTACTCATGTAAAAATTGGTGTCTTATCTTTGATATGTGTGTGAATGCTTATCTTAAAACATTTGACATGTAAATATATAACTTTTTCAAACATATTGCACAACATAATAACTGGTTAATGTTATAAAAACAACTTCCAAATAACTCAAATAAAATTATATATCCTATTACCCCCCCCCCACCACACACATATAGATATTCACTCAATACATACATAAATTTACTATTAGACCATATCCTTACTATATACCCATTAAATTTTATATATATCCTTATTATGATCATAACACAAAGAAAAATAATATATTCTTCTATTTATATTAAAAATACTTAATAAAAAAATTCCATAAACATTTTCAACTTTTGTTTTGAAATATACTTAATGAATCGTCTAATCACACAATTATTATACATTAATCCTTTAAAGTAAAATAAGATTAGATTACAATCATCAATAATGAAAAAAATAACTTAGATAACTCTAACAAGCTAAAGCCAAATGTAAGAACATTACAATTATCATTAATTTAGAGAAATAAATTGTGAATTGTGGACCATCTAAAACCATATCTTGAAAGTAGGATAGTATATTTTTATATTTA
>APFE031197910.1:0-14500 GCA_000404065.3 Pinus taeda
GATGGCGGAAAAGTAGCTCTTAAAAAGGTCCATACACGAGAGAATTGTGCAGACATATTCACAAAGCCAGTAACAGTAGAGAAGCTGCAGTGGTGTTTAGCTTCTCTTGGCTTGCAGTAAAGATGATGAATGGGCATGGGCAAGAGATTAGGAAATTGTTGTCAAGGTGGAGTTTGTTAGTATTGACAACAAATTAGTAATGTTTTTTTATGTAAATTGTAATTAGGTGGTTGCATACCGAATAGTCGGTTATGTAACAATAAGTCATGCCATAAAACTAATGTAATATATCTGAAATAAAATGCAGCGGAGAATCATAATTGAATCATCCATTCAGTTCAAATTCAGTTTTCATATCTTGGCGAATCTTGGCGAGGGTTTCTTGTTTTTCTTGCTGTTTCTTTTGTTATTTCATTTGGCTATTTCTACACATATGGCATTTGATTCCAGCCTTATCATTGCGTCTCATCGCAAACACATTAAAAAAACATCGTTTTTATTTCTTCTTTATCTCGGTAATCATAGATTGATGATTGTTTTAATAGATCTTAGACTCTTTTAACAATATTTTATAGTGACAATTTGACCATCCTTTTTAATTTTACCTGTGACATAGTGCGAGATAGGAGAAATTTAGTCCTTAGACAGCGATTATAGTAATCAGAATGGTGTCACTAATATTAGTTTGACCTGGTTACGATCCTGAACAACGAAAGTTTGTTTTAGGCTCGCGATATATTTTTCTTTTATGTTTTGGAGACTTTGCCCCAAGTGCACTTAACCATGTTGTGATGCAATTGGCTCAGAAAGGGCATTCAACTGAGGCATTAGCTCCATTTCATTACATGCAAAGAGTACGAATGAAAGTTGACTCAACCACAATGCTATTTGTGCTTATAGAATGTGCCCATTTGGCTCATCTGCAAAGTGTGTCCAGTCATCCAGTCATGGATAAGGGATGAAAATATTTTGATTGCATGACCAAAGCTTATCTTGTCATCGCTAAGGTGGAACACTATCCAAGGTGGAACACTATCCATGTATGGTTGACCTTCTTGGCCGAACTAGGCATCTTGTGAAGGCATGAGACTTCATAAAGATTGCATTAGAGCCCGGTGCTAGTGTGTGGGGAATTTTATGGATGGTTTTCCCGAAAAGGATGGGAGAACCCGACAAAATAGGCAGATTCAGGTTTGCGATATATTTTTTTACAGTGAAATCTTTTTCGGCATTTTATCTGGCATTGGTATAGGCAGATTTAGGCTCGTGATACATTTTTTTCCTAGTGAAATTCTTTTCGCCATTTTATTTGGCATAGGCAGATTTAAGTTCGCCATATTTTTTCACAGTGAAATCTTTTTCGCCATCTTATTGGGCCTCTTTTCGAGGTAGAGAGGCCAGAACCAGTACCATATTAGCCTCTTTCCCAGGCAGGGGAGCCAGAATCGTTTATTTCTTCTTTCCCAGGCAGGGAAGCCAGAATTGCTGGAAGCCAAAACCAAACCATATATTATCTTTTTCGCCATCTTATTTGGCCTCTAGAACCATATTAGCCTCTTTCCCAGGCAGGGAAGCCAGAACCTATATGTTATATTTAATATTCGTTTATTTCCTATTCATTTTCATTCTCATCAGAACCTATATGTTATATTCGTTTATTTTCTATTCATTTTCATTCTTATGTGTTTCTTTCCTATTCATTTTCATTCTCATTTGTTTCTTTGCATTTTGAATTCCTGGAAGCCAAAACCAAACCCTATGTTATATTTTTATTTTTATTTTGAGGCCAGAACCAGAACCATATTAGCCTCTTTCCCAGGCAGGGAAGCCAGAACCTATATGTTATATTCGTTTATTTCCTATTCATTTTCACTCTCATGTGTTTCTTTGCATAAGCCAGAACCTATATGTTATATTCGTTTATTTCCTATTCATTTTCATTCTCATGTGTTTCTTAGCATTTTGAATTCCTGGAAGCCAAAACCAAACCCTATAACCCTATGTTATATTTTTGTGTTTCTTTGCATAAGCCAGAACCTATATGTTATATTCGTTTATTTCCTATTCATTTTCATTCTCATGTGTTTCTTAGCATTTTGAATTCCTGGAAGCCAAAACCAAACCCTATAACCCTATGTTATATTTTTATTTTTATTTTGAGGCCAGAACCAGAACCATATTAGCCTCTTTCCCAGGCAGGGAAGCCAGAATCTATATGTTATATTCGTTTATTTCCTATTCATTTTCATTCTCATGTGTTTCTTTGCATTTTGAATTCCTGTAAGCCAAAACCAAACCCTATGTTATATTTATATTTATATTTTTCTTTTTCATTTTCATTTTCATTTTCTTTTTCTATTTTCTACGGGAACCATAGGTTATATTCGTTATTTCCATTTCTTTCGCTTTTTCTTGAACTAATGCTAAGCATTAAATATGCCATGCGAATGAGCGAGGCAAAGTAACCCAGGCGAACCAAGGAAGGTATAAGGAGGGATCTATACCGCTGCCGCCTAGAAATTAACCAAGGAGGGTATAAGGAGGGATCTATACCACTGCCGCCTAGAAATTAAATATGCCATTCGAATGAGCGAGGCAAAGTAACCCAGGCGAACCAAGGAGGGATCTATACCGCTGCCAAGGAGGGATCTATACCGCTGCCGCCTATAAAATCTTTCTACGGCTGCCACCTATACAGCCATGCAAATGTCCCGGCAGCCACCTATACAACCATGCAAATGTCAGGAGAACCTACTCCAAGGAGGGATCCATACCGCTGCTACCTACAAAACTTTCCACAGCTGCCACCTATACAACCATGCAATTGTCGGTTCGGCAGCCTTCCTCTTTTCCTTCTTCTGTTCAAGAGGCATTGGCTTTGTTCTTGGCAAGGGCTTTGTTCTCGGCATTGGAGTTGTGCTTGGCATGCTGTGTAAGGGTCTAAGCTTGGTTGATCCATAGCTTCCCCCGGTGCACTCTATCACGAGGGAGGAATATGATGCACTTGTTCACTGCTACTGAGAAGCCGAATGTAGGAACAATGAGCATGTTACATAGGGATGAAACTTGTAGTGGCTGAAACTCCTCCATTACCTCCATGCGTTTTGACCCGTTGCTAAGTATTCTCTCATCCATGTATGCATTTTTTCATAAATCTTGATGGAGTTGCTCGTCTGTTTGACAATAGTTGTGTGCTCCAACTTGCCTTTGAAATATCCTCACTGCAAAAATAGAGGATCAAAGGGGATCCTGTTCTTGCTAGGCTTCGTTCGTTCAATAGCTCTAATGGTTATATTCCCCATTATCTGCGCCTCGTGAATTCATCCTCTCATCCTCTCTCTCAAGTCGTTCCACCTTACTTTCCTTTACTTATGTTTATGTCAGGTAAGGAGGAACGTCGTTCCTCCTCATCAGGGATTACACCAAGGATTAGGGATACGAGGATGCAGCCACTGCAACAACAACGACAACCCGCAACCCACATCGACTCAATCGTGCACTGCAACCGGACACTGCTGCGACTCCACGACCCTGTGACAATAGGCCTGCGACAATTAGCCTGCACTGTGGCAGAAAAGAAATTGACAATGAGAATATGATTCTAACGCTAATGGAGAGAAAAAAAGAACCCCGAATTGGTATGATTTTCATATATACCGTTGTTTG
Source organism: Pinus taeda (assembly GCA_000404065.3). NCBI lineage: Eukaryota > Viridiplantae > Streptophyta > Pinopsida > Pinales > Pinaceae > Pinus > Pinus taeda. Next base: position 3,667 of record APFE031197910.1, read on the forward strand.
TGGATATACCGTTGTTTGTGGATATGTTTTTTTCAGTTCTTGTAGGCTTAATAGCACATTTTATCGATTTTTTAATGCATGCTTGGTCAGGTTAAATTGAAAACTGAAAATTATGGTTCTCTTAGATACTTCCACACAACATACATTAATGTCAACTAAAAGGATATTATAGAATAATGAAGTCAAACAGAAGATTGTTATTCTTGGTGGTTGTTGTTTTACTAATGGTTGTTACTTTCAGTACTGCCTCCTATCAGATCTCTAACAATCTCTCTAAAAATCAAAATGTTTCATCGTCCTTCACAATAAGAAGCTTCTTTCAGAGACGGGAATTCGATTGACCAAATAGAGACACATTTATGCTACCAATCTCTTAAAACTCGAATATTCTAGAATTATTTGCTTGATTGTGTTTTTGTTATTTAACCTTTTTGCACCTAGAGTCATTGAAGCCTTCAATAGAATATCTACCATGTCAAGTGTCTGTAATGCAAGACTCTGAGTTTATTTGGCATACGAAATTGTGTTCATAATCCATAAATATAACAGAATCCACACATATAATATATCACCTTTGCACCCACATTAGTAGTAGAGGATTGTTCCCAGATGCCTTTGGATAGCGAATGACAAAACTGCAAGGGAACTCTATATGAGTAAGACCAGAGTGGAATCAAGCCCAGTGCCTTTCTTTTGTTGTGCTAGTAAAAAGTGTATTCAAATACCTGAGTGTGGTCAAGCGGCTGAGCTTCTGGCATCCTGCTTTGCTTCCTAACCTCGTCTACTCAGTGGGCTTCTGGCATCTTGCTTTGCTTCGTAACCTCGGCTACTGAGTGGGCATACCTTCTGAATGAGTTTTCCAATCTGACTTGCGGCAATAAATACCTTGTAAGCCAATTGTATTGATATGCTGGATGATTGATTTCCTGTCACCTTTGCTTGATATGCTGGATGATTGATTTCCTGTCACCTTTGCTTGCTTGTTCGAGATTATGAGAGCCAGATGAAGCATCCAGAGGGGGGCACTTAGCTGCATGCAAGCCCCGCTTGGCAGTTGGTTATTAACAAGTTATTTTATTTTTAATTTTAATTAAAGTTTTTTTAATTTAAATATATTAAAAAAATAAATACCTAACAACTTTACTATGGCCCCTGCATTACTCAAGAGTCAATACGGCTTGCATGGCCCTTGCATGCAGGATACATACCTATTGGGATGCTAAACTTTCAAAAAATTTCATTTTGAGCCATGTCTTAATAAATTTCATGTATTGGTTTTTTCACCTGTCAGTTTATTTTAGAATTGCTTCAGGTTGGTTCTTGCAGAGGTCGAGTAGTAGCAGATAGCTACTCATTGGAATGGTGTCGGTTGTAAGTCGAGGTGAATGAGACAAAGTACTGTCTTTGTATCTGAGAATCACCGCTGAACAAATGTTAATTGCTGTTGTAATTGTTTTTGTGTCTAGTTTTGTTTTTTACTGCTATGTGTAATATCCTTGGTTATGTTAGGATTGCGATTATTTTATAAATGGTATAGAAAGTTCATATCTGAGAATCACTGCTGAACAAATGTTAATTGCTGTTGTAATTGTTTTTGTCTAGTTTTGTTTTTTACTGCTGTGTAATATCCTTGGCTATGTTGGGATTGTGATTATTTTATAATTGTTTTTGTCTAGTTTTTTTTTTCACTGCTGTGTAATATCCTTGGCTATGTTGGGATTGTGATTATTTTATAAATGGTATAGAAAGTTAAGCAGGGATTCTTAGATGCAGCGACAAAGTCTATTTCTTATATGCAGCGATAAAGTCTATCTCTTCATATAAGAAGCGTTGCACCCATAATTGTTATTTGTTGAACAATGTTTCAGATTCTTGTTACATTGATGGTGTGGTTCGTCCCTTTCGGTGGTGCAATTTGACGGGCGAATTACTCGTCCCGGGGTGATTTGCCCGTCAAATACAGTTTAAAATATTAAAATATTACAAAATCGTCAAGATCCTCGTTTGAAACTAAACTATGAAAACGGGTCAGAGAACTGTGAAAAATGTCAAATTGACGAGTAAGTCTCTTTTGAGATTCCAACCCTGGTCCCTTTGCTTCCTTTTCTTTCTTCTTTCTTTTTGTAAACTTCTTAATGCAATCCTTTCCATTTTTTTGTACTACATTATTTTCCTGAGTTTTTGGATATAGCAATGGATGGAAATATTTTGAAAGCAGTTTCCTTAATTTCTATGCAGCTGAATCTTTGAAAATTAAAAAAAAATGTGCACTTCACTGGATATTTCTATGCAACTTCTTTTAAAAAATTTAGAAATATGTGCACTTCATTGCATATTGCCAGATATGCATTTTCGGGGAATTGCCAGATATGCATTTTCGGGGAATATATGCCTGAAACAACGGTTTCATATTCCTGGTTTCAGATTTTTCTCCCAGAGATGCGTTTGAACAAACGGATTAGCAGAATTTCTTTGATTTTTGTTATTTTCATCTACTCTGGTTGGGGAGATTTGGGCTTTAATGTTCTGTTTGGGTTCTTGTTAAGTTTCCTCTAATTTGTAGAAGAATCATTAACAATTATCTGATTTTCCATCTTCTCTCTGCTAGATTTAGGGGGATGCACATTGTCCGAAAACTTAGCTGGCATTTAATTTGCTTATTTTCGCTTTATAATGTGTTATGGAAATCGGGAAAAAAAATTCGAAATTTAACAGTTTTGGGTCAGAAGAGTGCATTAAAGAATCACAAGACGAAATTTTAATTAATTTAATTTCTGTCTCCGTCGTGCTGTATTTGCAAGGGCTTAATTTGTTGATTTCTCCCAAATGCCATAGAGATCTGTTTTCTTATGCTTGCTCCAGTTCTCATTTAGTTCTCTGATCATTGGTTTCTGACTCTCTGATCATTGGTTTCTGAAAAAGAAGAGTCACTGATTTTCTGGGTTTCTCGCATTTAGATTTAGAGATAATGTCCATTGTTAGAGAAGTTCTAGAAATTTTAGATAGCATGTGATCCCAACAACAATGACAACACTCTTAATCCACTGCATTTTGTTTTATCGTTTTTCTTGGAAATAACTCCCTAGGAAACTCAGGGCACTAAAAACATCCCCATGGAAACCCAGGGAACTTCTTCCCTGTTCCCTGTTCTGTTACGAGGATGGTACCCAGGGCACTTCTTCCCTGTTCTGTTACGAGGATGGTAGCCGGGGCACTGCTTCCCTGTTCTGTTATGAGGATGGTACACGGTCAAAAGTGGGTCGTGTAGACTATTGCGCTTGCACAACTTGCTGGATTATCAGCAACGTCCTAGCAACACTGGCATCAACTATCTGAGCTAAGCAACGTTCAACGTTCTAGGAACACTGGCATCAACTATCTGAGCTAAGCGTTCTAGGAACACTGGCATCAACCATTTTGCTGGTAACAGGGAAAGCTTAAATTTAATGGGTGTTTGGTTGACAGAAAGGGTTTTAACTTCTAAGTAAATTTTAAGCTGGAAATGATTTTAATTGTGAAACAAAATCTTACTGCAGAATTTGAATTGTATGCTTTATTAAGTCAGGGAAAAATTAGTGAGTAGTTGATTCGCTTATTTCTAGCTCTTCATTGTATTCTTGAAGTTTAACAAGTATCTGATCTTATGAATTTTGATCCTAACAATCCACAACATTATTTTGTGGTACTGGAGAGCCATTTTTTTTTGGCCTGCATTAAGTAATCTGGTTCTGTTCTGCTAGACTCTGCATATTGAAAACGACTCTAAGGGCAAGAGAGAAATTGTTCTGCTAGACTCTGCATATTGAAAACGACTCTAAGGGCAAGAGAGAAATTGTTCTTGGATCTCGTCTTTCTAGGATACAAGTCACGCGGAATGCCCAAAGGGGAGAAGCCATAGTTCCACTTACCCAAAGACACAAAGAAAAGACAGATTGACTTCCGCCTTTGCGCGAGTGAGGGATGATTGATACTGATTGAATACCCAAAAGAGAAAAGGTCTACCCGTGATTGGGATCCTGCACTGACCCTTCTATGGCAGAAAACACCTAAGACGACGGTTGTTTTTCTTTCTGACTTTTTTCGAGCAATCGATTATTATAAACACGCGATCCGCTGCCACGTATTCTGGGAGCAACCGATTCTAGTAGAGAAATTGTTCTTGGATATCGTCCTTTTAGGATAAAAGTCCCTGCCGCTGGCCTATAGCCATTCTCGCTTGTTTTCAAATTGGTTTTTATGTCTGGTTATTTTTATGTTAATTGTAAATATCGAAATATTTTGAAAATTTAATAAATTTTGTTATTTTAAATATTTTATATTAATTATAAATTTTGAAATATGTAAAAAATTTAATATACAAATTGTATAATTATATAATTTTACTGTAATTTGAAAAACTAATTAAACTAATTTAATGTAGAACAAAGAAAATTTAATGTAGAAAAAAAAGAAAAGAGAAAGAAAGAAAAAGTACTTTAACGTCCACGATCTTAAAGATGGTTAAAGATAGCTTATGGACAGATTCCTTGAGAAAGAAAAAAGAAAGTATTTTAACATCTACGTGGAGCTTATGGGACATATTGCTTTTTCATTTGCATGATGCATTCAACTTTTTCTTTGAAGTTTTAAAATAAATGCTCTCCGGCTTCGCTTAATAGATTATTTAAAGAGCTTAATAGATTATTTAAAGAGCTAACTGCCATTTTCTGTTGTCTTTGAAGGCCTCATATTTTAAAATGAAATGTTTTTTTGTTTCCACTTTTAAGGGAGAACAAAAATGCATATTCTTTTTTCCAACGCTTTTTTTGGCTTTTTCTAGCCCTGTTTCACAACGGAGTTGATCAGAATTAGTCTTTAACTGAGTACTAAGAGTTTTGGCTTTCCAAGAGATATTTGCCTCTATATGCTTTTGGTGGATGACCATGACTGGTATTAAACACTTTAATATAGTATTTTTTCTTTCTTCCTAGCTCCTTATCCCAAGTACGCTTGTGAAACTTTTCTATAATAAAAGTTTTTATTTCTTTGCGGTAGGGGACTCGTGTTCAAGCAAATACCTCGTTTACTAAACTATTTGTTATTTTGCTGCATTGATTTTTTTTTGCTCTTGCACAATTTATCATTAAAGACAACCTTGGGCCATTTACTCTCTTCCATTTGCTCATTTTTTTTTAAATACTTTATGACTTGCACTATAGCAATTGTTTCAATAGGAGCAATCACTTTTTCACTTAAAAACTTCCATTTGCTCAACTTTTTTTTAAATACTTTATGACTCGCACCATAACAATTGTTTCAATAGGAGCAGTCACTTTTTCACTTAAAAAGATAGCATAAGGAACTGCACTTTTAATCTTAAATTTGTTTATAATCAAATGCTTCTGAATTTTCTGAATTTTTCTCCATTGCATGTCGGATTGCATGTCGGATGTATTGCTGGCCCATAGTTCACAACCATAGAGAATCACCAGAATCACTAGAAGCCAAAAAAGAGTTTGAGTGGTTTTCCAGTCCCATAACTCTGCCTCTCTACACCTATTTTGAAAAGCATAAAATGCTTTGTAATCCCCAAAGTTCTTTTTTTACAACCATTCCAACTTAAATTTTTGTTGAAATCAATTCCGAGGTATTTGTAATCCACAACTTCTAAAATGTTGTCTTCAAAGTAGAACTTATGCTGGTTATGTTTTCTATTCTTAGAGAAAACCACTATGTTCGTTTTGTTGATATTGACTTGTATCCCAACACTTGTACAAAAATGTTCAAGGGATAGTAAGTGCTCTTGCAAAGGCAAGAACTGATTTAGCAATCAGAATAAAGTCATCTGCATAAAAAAAAAGCTTTATAACAAACTTTCCCAAATAGATACCATTAGTGTTGGAAACACTGAGAGGGGGTGAATCAGTGTTTCGTTTCAATTGTTATTTTTAAAAGCTGGATCACTTATATTTAGAATACCAAAATGAACAATAGAAGTAAACGCTTTTATTATATAATCTTTATAATGAATCCAGTACAATATGGGTAGGGCTCTAACTTTTGATGAAGATGCAGTCTCTTTAACAGATCGCGCGCTGCGCTTCTACGGATTCATTATAGGTCCAAACTTTCAATGATTAACCCAGTGAACAGAATGTTTTTACCTTCGTCTTCGCTGGACCTTTGGCTTCTTGACCTTCGACTTCTCGATCTTCGGCTTCCTCGAGTCTCTTCAAGTTCACGAGTTGTGAACTTCTTTATGCTCTATTTTATGCTCGAGATAAATGCTTAGAACTGAAGCGTTTTGACTTGTTTTTATACGATGTTCACCAATACTCAAAAGACACCTTCATTTGGAAGGAGAGGCTGACTTATGGATATTTATCCAATTACTCATAAACTTGTTTTATTTACAAAGGATTTCATAGGAGAGACCGTACCCAAGGCAGTCTCACATCCATGTCATCAATCGCAATCGCAACTTTCGGAGGTCTGTAATCACTCTTAACATCATTGATATTCACACTGCTGATGAAACGAACGTGATATAATATTAAACTATCGTTAATAGATTTGTGGGGTCCATAACTAATATCGCAATCGGTGGTCGAGTTCACAAGACTTTTTGCAATAGACGGTCAGGTTCACAAGTCTTATCACAATCGGCGGTCCGGTAGTGACAACCCTTATGATTTGCGTAACTTCTGATACTCGGACGCGATACTACATAAAGGTGTATTTTAATGGAGTTGTTGGGTCCGCAATAATATTGTAATTGCAATTTTTAATGTGACATCCCTTTATAACTTGCGATATGAAAGTTTTGATAGGCAGATGATATTACATTAGGGCTGTTACCATACACTAATTGGGTTTGCATATTATATCGCAATCGGAGTTTTAATGTGACAAGCCTTCATAACTTGCGACGCGAAGGTTTCGATACGACAGATGCAATATTAATTAGAGCGTGTTGTAATGGGACCATCGGTTCCAGAATGCTCCTCCGATATCGCTGTTTTCTTCCTTTAGACTCTTACTCTTGGCTTTCTTGTGGCTTCATGGCTTCTTTTCTTGTTCTCTTTTTCTTTTGATGGCTTTTGATATCTTTCCTCCTCGGTTCCACTGTTTCTATTATGTCTTTATTCAATCCATCCTCTGTGAACAATATTATGATTAATGAGCATCAATGGGAAACTACACGTCACAAGAATTTTCCATCACAAACACTGCCATATTGGCATCAATGACAACCTAGATTAACAATCGGCCCCTTGCGAATTTAACCACTCCTCAAGCTTGTCGATATATAAGCCAAAAAGCGTAGGAGACAGTGGGCAACCTTGCTTAACCTCGATATCGCTTCTAAACCTTTCAGAAATACTTATGAAGTTCTAATTTTGATTTTCACCTCTTCATACAGCCTATGCACAACTGCTTTCAAATGTTTAGGAACCCCAAGTTCCTCCTTTCTGTGCCAAGGCTTATCCCTAGGAACCGAGTCAAACGCATTTGTGAAATCAACAAAGCAACATAAGGGTTTCTCCCTTTCTCTTCCAAACTTTTTCAATGATGTGCCTTAAAGTTATACAATGATCAACTATGGAATGTTTAAGTCTAAAACATGCTTTCCCTTTAGCACACTTATCTATCTTTCTTTTGCCCACTTGTTAATTTTGTTTTCTAGCATGCTTCCAAATAGATTAGCAAACAAAAGGTTTATCATGATAGTCCTATAATTGGAGGGATTATTGACGTCATCCCTCTTGAAAAGAGGTATTGCCAGGGCAGTTGTCCAATCAGTGGGGATCCCCTTGTCCAATCTGTGGGGAGCCCTTGTTGTATTGTTGAATATTTTTGTAATTTGAGGTGCAAGAATCTTTGAGCCCCACTTTAGATATTCTGCTTGGAGTTCAACTAAGTATTTTTCTTTTCCAACACCCAACTCCTTGATTCCCATTTCTACCTCTTGTATCGTGAAGAGGTCAATATCATTATTGACCAAGGGGGGAGGGTCAACCTTGGGACTCTGCTCATAGAGTTGTCTTGCATAGTCAAACCATTTAGAAGTTGTAATATTATTTTTCCAATTTGCATCTTTTTTCGATTGGATCTCTTTCCAAAATAATTTGGGATTATTTTTCCCCAGGAAGATTAGTTTTCCCCTCTTTGAAACCATGAAATCGGTTTTTTTTTGCTTAATAATTGCTTGTATGCTTTGAGCTTTATGTTATCATTGTTTGACTCTTTCTACATTCTCCCTTTTTTTTTTGCATTCCTTGTCAAACCAAGCATTTACTGGAAAGCAGTTTGTTTCAAACTTCTTAATTTTTGCGCTTTTGCACTTTGCAAGTGCACATTGAATTAAATGTGTTAATTCATGACGATGAAGGTTGTGAATTGTAACTATTATGTGTATTTATTTTTTTTTTTTTTATTGTTTATTTTGTTTTATTTTATTTTATTTTATTCGAAGAGCCTCTCTAGCGTCATTTTGAAGGTATTACAATTTTCTGGGCTCAAAAGAATTCTGGCCTGTGAGAGATTTTGGACGTGCTGAATTTTTGACTCTAATGGTTTCTTCCCAATCCAAGAGAAACATAAATAAATTGGCTTGTGATTTGATTTCAAGTTCCACAATTGATCTCCAATCAAAACTTCCTCCATTTTCTTGCACAAACCATGCAAACAAATTACATAATCTACCACACTTGCTCCATTGTAAGTATTGTAAGTGAAATTACCAGACTTTGCCCATCTAGTCAAGCCATTAAAAATGACTAAATCAAAGGCCCCACATAGAGTAAGCAATTGTTCACCAAAGAAATTGCATCCCTTGTCCTCTGAAATTTTTTCAAATTCATGATTACTTTCTTTTGTAAGCCAAATAGGGTCGCAATAATCTTTACAGCAAAGAATGCTAGCTTGCTCATTTGCAGTCCTAGCATTGAAATCACTCACTATAAGGACTTCACCTTGCTGCGAATATGTTGCAATATTCGCTTTTAACGCTACAAATGTATCTTTGTGGTCAAGCCCCTTTGTTTTTGTAGATTTTTGAAACCTGCTACGCAAAATAGCATGCTACAATTTTGATGTGGTTTCCATTTTTTGATATTTGAAACCATCTGAATTGCTTATTTGAGTTTTCTTTTTCTAACTGAATGAGGCGACCTTCTTTCTCCCTTACTAAAATCATGATACTCCGTGCCCTTTGCCATTCCCTGTTGCCTTGTTCCACACTGCCATCTTCCAGTGTCCTTCAAACAGAGGTGTCTTGCACCCTTCATGCTCATGTGTTTCTATGAGGCAAATTATGTCTCTATCTTCCGCAAGAGGCCCTAACCCAGGGCGTCGTCTCCATGGGTAATCTCTGCAGTACCAACAAACTAATCTTAAGGAAACCTCGGTATAACTTGATTGTTATTTATTTTGACATGCAAGACTCACATTTGAGTCTTTGTGCCTGCTTTCCATACTGACCTTGCTTTCTGATTTCCTGTTGAAGAGTTTGTTGTCTCTTCTTTATTACCATCTTGCTGCTCTGTTTTGGAACACTCTGTTTTGGAAGGAGGTCCAAATCGCGCTATCACAACTTTGCCTTTATAAAGCATGCTCTCTTGCCTTCATCTCTAGCCGCCCTAACTTTTAAAATTTCCTCCCTTCTTTCCTCATGTTGTTTTACAGTTAAATCTTCTAGAAAAAAATGATCACCCCTCAAGAGATGTTTCTTGCTTAGAATGATATATTTATTACGCAAGATTTCTTCATGTTGTTTTACAATTCCAGAAAAAAATGATAACCCCTCAAGAGATGTTTTTTTTGCTTAGAATGATATATTTATCTCGCAAGTTAAGCATGATAACTTTTATGAGCTTGAATCTCTCCCCATTAAACTTACCCACCCTCCATGCTTGACATATTTGTCTTTGCCATAACAACTTGTCTTTCAAGAAGTCTCTTTTAAGGTCAGGAGTACATTTATTTTTCCCATAGTCTTTCACCCTTTTAATAATTATGTTTGCTGCCCTATTTTGTCTTTCCTTGCCTTCACTATCTTATTGTATAATTGTTCACTATCTTATCGTATAATTGTTTAACTTTGGTGGTACTCCAAAATCTACAATATATTTTTAACAATTTGTTAGTCTTATATTTTATATAGAATATTGTGTATTTGCTTAGACTATTTTATATAGAATATTGTGTATTTGCTTATCTTTTCATAGGTGTCATCCTTTTTATTATCACGGTGATTACTCTCGTTTGTTTTCAAATTGGTTTTTATATTTTTGGTTATTTTTATATTAATTGTAAATATTGAAATATTTTGAAAATTTAATAATGGTTATTTTGCATCGTTTTATATAATTATTAAATTTTTAATATTCAAAATTATATATAAAATATTATAATTATTTAACTTATATTAATTTTTGGATTTAGACTTTTGTGATCCATAATAACTTTAACATCTTTCTTAAAAATCACATAAGAAATATTCTCCTCGAAACGCTTAATTTTTGAATTTAGACTTTTGTGATCCATAATAACTTTAACAACATCTTTCTTAAAAATCACATAAGAAATATTCTCGTCGACGCATTTCGAACGAGAACGAGTCAACGCTGCTTCTTTCAAACAAGAATGAGTCAGAGCTGCGCATTCCAAATGAGTCAGAGCTGTTAACGAGCCGTTAGGGATTAGGATTTAGGGTTTATGGAGTAATAACTAGTTTGACTAAAGGTAGAAATTAGAAATTAGGTTTAGAAATTAGGTTTTGATAAAGAAGGGTAAGAGAATCTAACTGAAGAATTTAAATTTATAAAAATATTATTGAATTAAATTCTTAGTA